>VXAV01011663.1:158022-181295 GCA_013399715.1 Alectura lathami
GGTGGGGGCGGCTGGCGTCGGGACGGGCCTCACCCTCGCGAGCCTGGCGCGGGAGAGCCGCGGGCGTTCGGGCCGTGCCGAAGGGAAAGGCAGCAGCGCGCCCGGGCGGGTTGTCCGCTGGCCTCTCTGAAATAGTTGGAAACAGCGCAAATGGCCTTGGGGTTGTCTGCAGCCGCTGTCCTCACTTCAGTTGTAGGTGTTCACGCGGCGGTGGTAACAAGGACTAATTAGCGCCATCATAACAAATTCCTACTCGCAGGCACTAAAGCAGATTTATAGGGTGCAGAGCAGCGTGGTGCCTTCTGCAACAAAACCAGAGAAGTCCAGCGTAATCAGGCAGTTACCTGAGATCACCCACAAAATCCAAGTCAAACATTCTAATTCTTGTTCTTATTTCTGCTTTAGACAAAGCTGCTTGTGGAAGCACTGTGTGGCACAGTAATATCCTTCTAGTACGCATAACTGGGCTGAAATGTCTTTATCGAAATGCCACAGCAGCGTACCTAGCTAGTTCCTTATCAAAGCTCAAGTTTTTGTTTTTCAGTGGAAAACGGGCGTGCTTATTGTACAAAAGACCTGTAAGCAATTAGTAGAGTTTTAAAGTGTGTGCATCTTTGGAATGAGTACAGAAATAACCAGAACCTTCTGTGCTGAATACAGAAGTAAAACCAACCAAGAATTTGTGATGCCTCATTTTAAGTATTAATTCCTGATCGCCCATGTTGATGCAATGTTTCCCTACACTTGAGCAGAAAACAGTTTCTGTAATCATTTCTCTTTAAAGAAACAATTTCTGTTAAGCTTCCTAGACAGCAGTAGAAACCCAGATAGACTGTTCAAAGTACTTGAGAGAGCTTTGCCTCTGTCTTACATAATTTCACTACAATTGCCCTTGAGCAACCATTCCTCATGCTTATAAAAACTTTGTAGGTCTGAGCTGGGACATCGCTGCTGTGCTGACCATTCCTTTATTTCTGCTCCTCCTTTCCCCATCTGTCTGGATCCATCAGCTGCCTTAGACTATAAACATCCAGGAGTAGGAACAATCTTTTTGCAATCTGTTTATATCAAGTGCTGTGAAAGCTTATTCTTTATAAGCAGGAGTGCCTAAACTCTGTGATAACAATAATAATAATAATAATAAATATCACTATAACATTGCTGTCACCTCAGAGGGACTCCGGAGCCTTAGCCCTCCTGTGCCCTGCTTGGCCTGTTTGCTTCACCCTACATTGTTGGCAGGTAAATGGTACAGCGTTCCGTACGTCAAGAAATGTTTTAGTCGCCCCGCTAAATCTCAGTGTTGTATTTGCTGTCGCCAGCACTTACCAGCCAAGAATTTCAATAGTTGTCATTTTAGTCCCACAAAACAGATGCGAGGGGGTTGAACAATGGATTTCAAGTCTATGTTTTAGAGCTAGAAGTGCCAGTACTGATGAGTTATGGCATCTTTGACTTACATATTTTGAAGGTGAGGAGTGTAAAATCCAGGGGGACATAACAAAGTTATCTTTCTCTCCCCTCTTCTCAACAGTTGACATGACATGGAGAAGCACAGTAGAAAATGTGGAAAATGTTGATTGCAAGGTATGCCATGTATTAGTAGTAGCGTGGAAGTGCCACTGAGAGTTAGAAAACAGTGTCATTTGGGGATATATCTCTGGCTTATTAGCTCTTTCAATGCCATTGCATTTCTTAGCTTTGGCTTCAGATACAAGGCTGCTTTGAAAAAATGCCAGCAAAATCTAAACAGTGAAGAAGACTCTAGTGGTTTTTTGCTGTCTGAATAGCAGAGAAATGTGTATTCAGCTTCAAGCTCTGCCATCAACTTCCTGCATCACCTCGGGCAAATCTTCCTTTTGACCTATCACCGCTTTGATTGCTGAGCTCCAGCTATTATGTAACTAATATTCAGAGGAAAGGCAGAGAACTCCCAGAGCTGACAAGCTAAAGCTTTGTAAATGCTGAGCACAAGGCTAAGGAGGTATGCGTGAGACTGGAAATTGAAAATAAAGTGCACTTTCTGGACAGGGAAAAGGTACAAGATAATCAGCAGAGCAAGGCTGCACCCTGAAGGGGAGATTCGTTTTTTTGCTCCCACTCAGTGCATCTTCTCACGAGAGCCATTTGTTTATTCCATGACCACACTGATCTAAGAAGATTTGCGATCAATTTTTGGACTTCAGCTGTAATGAGAAATGCTAACTCTGATTACCGATAAGACATTGACTACGGGGCAATGATTATCGCTTCTGCGCCAGCATGTTCACCCTTGAGCTACTTTTCCTTGGTGATACTGAATCTGACATTTTAGCTGGCTATCACTGTGTACCCATCTCATCACTTCACTCAGATCCATCCAGTTTTTCTCTTACAAAAGCTGTGACTTGCTTTATTTGGTCTTCACTTCCCTTTCTTTGAGCTCCCGACCAGAAAGCAGACTGTACCTCAGACACCTCATTTGCCTCTGCAAAGAGAAGAGGCACTTAAAATACAGCATGACTTACTTCTGTCGTTAACGTTTTCCACATTGCTTCTCAGTCTGCTGTCACAGAAATGTTGACTTCATCCTTTCTCTTCCTTCCTCTCTCTTTATCCCCACCCTTCCTATCATATTTGTCTGTTTTATCCTGCTTTATTTTTTATTTTCTATTTCTTGAAGTTTCCTTTCAAATAAAGGTAGGTTGTCACAGTGCTTCCCTATCATGAAAACACCAGTTAGATTCCCTTCCCATAATTAGCACTGTTGTTATTCCTGTCATCTCTCACCTCTCCAGTCGTGGTGTCCAAAACTGCCCTAATTACATCCTACACCTCCTTCAGGGCAGCTCATCTCCCCTCCATCAGCTGAAGCTGCTCACGTTGGTGTCTCTAGTTAGCGTCTCAAAGATGAAGGCCCATGTTTTGTTATTGTCTCTTTGGGTGACAGACTGCCCTTGAAACTCTCATTCCTCTTCTCAAATCCAGTATTCACCTGCTTTTTAAAAATGCTTCCTTCCCTGGTTTTTCACTTCTGCTTCTTATATCTTTATTGCCGCCTTTTCTGCTGTTGAGATGGCGATAGGTTTTTAATTTGTGTATTTTCTTTGTAACTCTTGACTCTTCTTGACTCTCTATAGGCTGCCGCAGGCTTCCCTGATTAATAAATATGGCTTAGGACATCATCCTTCAACTCACATTTTATCTTCCCTCTTTTTATTCCCACCTGGTGGTGTTGAATCCTTACTGCACCTCACACAGCAGCTCCGCCTGGCTGTGTTACCTGACTGTATTACCTGCAGTCATGTGCTGACAATGATTCTTTCTTGCCGTGACCCCTGTAGCTTTGTTTATTCAAAGTGCTGCTGCTAAGGGGCCTCTCTCTGGTGTGTCATTTTTGCTGTGTTCTCTCACTTCTTAATCCTCCGGTGTTAGATTTCCTCTTTTGCTGAACCAAAGACAGTTTTCTTCTGAGTCCTAGAAGGCCTTTGCAGTGTAATCTTCCTACATACTGGTTTATCCTATTGCCATGTCATGAGGTTAACTTCTACCTTTCTTTTGTCACCCCTGGCAGACTCTTTTTGATCCCTCTGAGAAGCAAAAGTTACTCCTTTCTGAGAGCAGGGAAAGGCTTACAGAAAGAATTGTGCCACTTTTTGATACAAAAGTCTTTCCTTTGGCACCACATGCTTCCTGCTGTCCTTTATACAGCCATGAAAATGAAGGATTAAATAGCCCAGTGATTCCTCTTCCCTCAGTCCTTTGCTCCTCTAGTCTGGCAGGGGATCTCCTCTACTGCTGGAATCTCTTTGAGTTCTCTTGCCAAGACTTCAGAGATGTCTCTGTGCAACACTGGCTGGAGCAGAGAGGCATGGAGGCAGCTGCCAGCCCTGCAGAAAAAAGCTCTGGAGTTGGTGCTGGCAGGAGGCGGGAGCCGTGAAACTGCAGGAGCGAGTGCAGAGCGTGCCAGCCAGAGTTAAACACCCACTGATTGACTTCCCTGCGGAACTCCACGGGGGAATGCGAGAGTTACCCATCAATACTGGCAAACCCAGGGATTCCCTGCGATTATTGAGAGCAATGGTGTGCTTTTCTTGGATTATGAGGAGCAGGGTCCTGGGACTTTTGTAGGAGAATAATACGGTGGAGGTAGGTATCTGCTGGAACAATGCACCCAAACTCCCTTCAGCTCAGTAACTAAAGACTGAATCCAGTCTTCTTGACTTCAGTCTGTCTTTGTAATAATGTAAACGATTGAGATGTTCTCCCATTATTCATCAGTGTTTCCACAGGTAAGTTGAATGTCATGTTTTGTTTGGCTGGTTCTTTTTGAGAAAAATCAATTACTGTACATTAGCAAGAAATGTATGCAGCACCAGCAGTTTGGCTTCAGAGGACCTGGTTATGCTATTCATCAGCCCTGAATGGTAAGCAGAAGAGGATACTACTGAGGACAAGAACGACAGAATGAGATTTAAAGAGGGAGTAGCAGCTGTCATCCACACATTGTTTTGTATAGTACTTTTTTTTTTTTCCAGGCTATGCTGTCAGATGTTTTCTTGACTTCTGCACATATGGTTGTAATAAGTAGGAGAATTTTCATGAAAATAAAAGTTGATTTAAAACATAATAAGCTTGAATAATCATATGTTTTGAATCTTGATCTAATCTGTATTTGGATGCATGCTTATCTATAGGAATATGTAAATAGCTTTTTTTATTTTACCAAATTTAGGCATTATTAGAAATAAAGCTTGTCTACTAGTGGAGTTCTAGCCATCTAAATCTCATTGCTTTAGTCATAAATGAAAGAACTGGTATTATAAAATCGTCCCTTACATTTGCCTGCCTAAAATATACTTTTTAAGATTGGTACCTGAAAGGGAAGATGGCTGAAATTAGAAGATAATTAGGGAAAATAAGAGGTTAGTATCAGGCTGAAGATGGTCTATCTGGCAAAAGGGGAAGTAGTCAGAAGGAGGAGCTGTGCTGTCTGCCCAAACTTACTGCCTAGGGGAGGAGGATCACAGAATCACAGAATCACAGAATGGGTGACACTGGAAAACATGGTGTCCTGCCAGGTTTTGAATGTCTCTGAGGGTGGAGACTCCACAATATCTAGGCGCAACCTTTGCCAGTGTTAATCACTCTCACATCCCAGCTCTCTCAATCTCTTCTCATATGCCAGATGCTCCAGATCCTAAATCATCCTCGTTGCCCTTTGCTGGACTCTCTCCAGTAGCTCCATGTCACTATTGTACTGGGGAGCCCTGGACCGGCCCCAGATCTCCAGTTGTCTCACCAGTGCTGAGCAGAGTGAAATGACCACCTCCATCAATCTGCTAGCGCAGCCCAGCAGATGTTGTCAGCAAACATTATGGCCCTGCAGTGCTGCTACGTCCTTCAATTCTTCGCTGATCCAAAGAACAGAGGGGTACTGGGGTATTGGATACACCTCTCGACAGCTGTTCAAGTCCTCACACTCATTAATGCTCTGTGGTTCTGGGACCTTCATTAGAACATGCTTTGCGTAGTCCTTGTAATGAAGCCTCAAAAAGACAGCTCAGCATTTATCTCCATCAGCTCAGTGCATGCTCTGGAGGAATTTGTTCTGACTGATTCAAAGATTTCAGAACACTTTTGTCAGGGTCCTGTGCCAATCACCTGGGCAGGGCCCCGGCTGCTCCACTGCTGCAGACAGAATGGACAGACCTGCCAGAAAATGAGCAAGTATTTTTATGGAAGGATATCTGAGGCAAGAAGCAATTAAATTTACAGAATTTTAAATGAACAAAAGCTGGAGAAGGATAACAGGAAAAAGTAAGAGCTAAGTCATACAGAGAGAAGCTGAGGGTGACACTGGCTGAAGACAACCAGAGAAGAGAAAACCAAATTCTTCAAAGGAAAAAGAAAACTCTTCCATAGTTGCAGCTGACTCTAGTAAGAACTAATTGAAATGTTGCAATTCATCTTGAATGCATTATTTATTTAGTGTTTTTGAGCTTGAATTCCATATCTGAAATATTGTCTCATTGACATCCTGGAATTTTCCCCTGGCGTTCAGTGAGGCCATGATTCCACCTGAATCTGAAACACAGGGGCAATTATTCTTCCCAATATTGCCAAATTTTTATAAACTTTCTGATGCATGTGCAGCAGTCCAATGGTAAGGGGCAAGCCCGTAGCAGATTCCTATAAATAAATAATTAAAATGAAAATAATTTATCCTAAAATCTTCATGAATTTATTTGGTAAATGCTGAAGCTTTGCTGTTGCAAGTTAACAAAGTGTATTTTACTTCTGCAATAAACTTCCCATATCTTGGTCATAGAAGGCTCTAAAAATACTTCATCAATTAGAAAGTAAATCTGGATTATTTCAATGCCAGTCTAAAGGGAAGGGACATCATTCATGAGGGGCACACTTAATGAGCCAACTGTCCGCTCTCAATAGCTTGCAATTCATTCCAGCACTGGGTTATTTGGCTCCCTTTTCATGAGCAAAAACAGTTTGAGTTTCACTGATGAACTAAATACACAGCTGTTGTCACAAAAGACACCGTGATTTCAGAAAAATATAACGGCTTAATGCCTTTGTGTTTCACAGATTACACAAACCTTTAACAGAAAATGCATTTATCTTCTGTTACCAGTCAGAAAATTCACGCAGTGAGAAAAATCACTCGTCAAGTGTAAACTGAGAAATACAACTGTAAATACGCGTAATTAAAACTGACATATCTCACCTTAAGGGCTCCAGTGACCATGGTGATGAAAATCTGAGATACATGAAATAAGGGAGCTCTATATATTCTGTGTATGTTTAGTAATAATATACATAAAAATAATGAAATCGTAAGTTAGTATTAGGTTGCCTGATCCAAACTCAGACACCAAAGTTACTGAAAAAATTTTCCATAAAATGTGTGGGTTTGGGATGATGTTTAAATACTAGGTTTTTTGCATTGATTTCATGGCAGATTATTACTCTAGACCACAATAGTAGTAAAAATCCCCAAGGGAGGATCCCCGAATCCAAGGAGTCCTGTGGCTACAACTTATTTTTTTCCTGAAAGTTTTGCAGACGACCTGTTCATATGTTTAAAAATCAATACATTCGTCAGAAGCAGTTTGTAGTGACCTACCTCTATTCCCATTGTAGCTGATTGTAATGTGCACAGATTTCTGTGGAAACAGAAAGGGAAAATCCCTTTGTGAAAACATTCTGTCTCTCTCAAGATGTATGAAATCTTGTACCAAGCCACAAAGCCCATGAATGTCCCAGGAGGAGACAGTTGCAATGACGAAGTTCAACATTTTCCATGCTGATTGTCGTTATGTTCCAGCTGAGATGCAAAGATTACTCTGATGGAAGCTGTACAGATACATGTGGCATAGATACATGTATTTCCATCACTATTTTCAAAATTTATTGGTGGCATCTTAAATTGCAGAAAATTTTATTTTACTAATGCTAAATTTCAAATGGGGTAGGGGCTGCTCAAGTTACAGGGCTATTTGCTATTTTGCTCAATTGCTTTTGAGAATCAGTCCCTTCTTCAGAGCAGGAGCAGGGGAAATTGCACATTTTATGCAGTAGGGAAGTGTTACTTCTCCTTGGAAGTGTCTATAAATATGGTCTGCAATTGTTTTGTCTGCTGTGAACTCATCAGAATCAGAACAGAGCACGGCTCAGACTTTATCGGTTATTAGATAAAACACCCTATACTTGTGACAATAAAGCATGTATAAAACACACACAAACACGTGTGTATGTATGTGAAGCTGTATGTTTGTATGAGCATACATACGCATGCACACATATACATTTTTGAAACAATTAGGATATTTCACTTCCCCCTTAGACTGAACAGTGCCTGAACTTTTTGGCTGACATCTGGTGAAGCACTTAGTCACGTGCTACCCTGTAAGCACATCAACGATATCGGGACAGTCGGTGAGACCATTTACATTTAGCCTCCACGCTTGCTTGCTTCCCTCCATCAGGAGAAGCACATTCAGAGCCCTGACAGATAAAGCCCTAAGTGTGTATCCCAGCAAAGAGAGGCAATAAGTTCCTGCAGCTGGCATCCCACTTTTTGATAAGACGCTTGAGTATTAAGGTTGGGTTTTCAGTGTATAGGAGCCAGGTTTTATGCCTCAGTGGTACGTGCTGTCGCACACCTCTGTGCGCAGAATGGCAATGACTGCTCAGACAAACTTTGCAATTACAAAATTGTGTAAGAGGCATCTACATTAAAGACCATGTGAAAATGTTTTCTAATACATAAGGCCTCTGAGAATGTGGAGAATAAACTTTTTAAAAAAGGAATGACAGGAGATTACCAGGTTTGAAACCAATTTTATATGAGCATCTGCATTGTAATGCTTTTGACTACATTGTAAGCACATTGTCTACCTGTTTCCATTGCAGAATAGCTAGAAAGTATTTAATAGGTAGTGGTAATTGCTCACAGTCATAATATCTGAGGACTCCTTTTGCCAGTATCTGTCATCTTCTGGAAGTGTCAGGCACTGAGGGATTCAAAATTTATTCTGACTCTCTTATGACTTGCAGTCTAAATAGAGATAATAAGTCGCACTTTCTCTTCACCAGCTCATAGTAATGTAGTCTTTTATTTATCCATGATTGCAGGCAATTAGAAAGCATATATCCGTTAGGCTGCATATTTTGGAACACAATAGCTATATGCAGATTGGCTTAGGCATTGCTTTCCTTACAAATGTTTTCCTTCTGTTTCAAGCCTTTTTATTATTTTTGATACATCAGAGAAGGTTTATGTGTGTCACAGGGAGGCCTTGAAGTAGACGGTTATATGGGTCAAAGAGGGAGATGACAGGAGCACAGACTGATATTTAAACAGGAGGTATGGGGAGAAAAGGTTGCATTTTGTTTCAAAGAAAAAGTTATGACAAAGCCTATTGGCATTTATGTGCCTGGCTGAAACTATGGGATTGCAGATTACATTGCAAGCCTCAAACAGTGGTTGTATTCTTCATATTGTGGGAGAGAAAACAGCTAACTGGTATGGCTGGTGAGTTTGAACATGTGAAGCCAGGTGGAGTCAACCTAAGCTTACTGATTAAAAGCAGTAAATTATGGTCAGTTATGTTACTGCCATTGCCTCTGGACCAGGCGTCTTGTGCTATAGGGTTGAGACTGTCTTGGGATCTCCCACAACACTGGGTTTATACTGGACAATACAAAAGAAAGGGAAGAGTTTAAAAAAAATTCCAAGCTCAATGGCAGGCAAAAGTCAGCTGAGTATGGCTGAAAGAAGAATGCTGGATCAGGCCAGATTTGAATTAGTACCCAGATGAGATGCTGCATAACCTATAAACAGCAGCTGAGAAATCCTCATTCCTAGTTTAGCTGCTCTAGCAGGTTTGTATAGTGAAAGGTCAGCAACCGTTGGTAAAAGTTCTTCACACTATAGTCCTTTGTTTTCCACAGGATCACTTTTTGCTTTGTGCTTGCACTAAAAATCTCAACGCTGTGTCTCTGTGTCTAAGTCACTGTGATAGTAATAAATTTGTAAATTATTTTAGTGAACAAATACTGCTCTTAGGAGGATGAAGAGCATTGCCTGGACTGTAATATTCCTGTGGTGTTTGACTTTAACTATAATGTCCCTGTGGGGTCAGAGTTGTCCTGCTGTCTACATGAAGGACAAATGATAAGCCTTTGATGGTTGGAGGTACAAAAATGTTACTACTGTTGGCATTACAAACCTCAGCAAACGACTGATACAGAGATCCATCCTTGGGCAGGATCTGGAGTTCATGTGCTGAAGAAGTTCAATACTAAGTCTTTTTCCTTACTTGGCTCATACTAGAGCCATAACTCATTCCTAAGTATCTACTCTTAAGTTTAGGATAATGTTGAAAGTAGAATAAACCTTATTGAGTAGTTTGGTTCGCTTCCTCTAATTGTCATTTCCAAGCTGATAAGATGCAGCAATCATACTTCTGTGAAGATCTGAGTTACAGAAAGGCATCTTACTTAGCGTTTAGACACAGTTGACCTTACGATGAGACGAGTAATGAGAGAATTGATGTTATTTAATTCTCCCTGTGATTGTCTAAGGGAATTCAGCTTGGAACCCTTTTTTCTCTGTGCTTATTCTTTCTATGAATTACTGAACTGAGTTCCGAGTGTTGTTTTCAGTGTTTCAGTTGTGACATCTGATTAGGAGTAACTAAATGCCCTATAGTTTCATTAACAATGATAGGTATTTATTGGTAGAAAAGCACTAAACAGTTACAAATATAAAACCTTGAAAGCACTGTAGCCATAACCTTGGCAAACATAGGTCAAATTCATCAGGCAGACAGGTCCTGGATGTACCTCCATGAAACACACTGCCATTGGTTCTACCCAGCTGCCCCTCGATCCAGAAGCGCCTGTGATCCTGCCACCTGGCAAATGCAACACCAGTTGTGAGCTGACACTGCTGCATGGCTAACAGTCTGCCTGTGGATTGCTCAGGAGAGACCTTAACTCAGTGCTCCAGAAGTGGGAACCTCAATGGCCAGAGGGGTCTCC
Organism: Alectura lathami; assembly: GCA_013399715.1. Classification (NCBI taxonomy): domain Eukaryota; kingdom Metazoa; phylum Chordata; class Aves; order Galliformes; family Megapodiidae; genus Alectura; species Alectura lathami. The sequence continues at coordinate 168,568 of VXAV01011663.1, forward strand.
ACCATGACAGTGTAACCTCAGACTGTGGCTGTGCTTGAAGTGTGCTTCAGCTGGATGCACCACAACCCTGGGACCAGGTGTGTAAATGCCAGTGTGTGCACACAGTACTGTACTGCACTGAGCAGCACCTCTCGCCTGAAAAATTCAGATCCAAATCTCTACTACATCCTGGTTTAGAGTAGGGACTTGAATTTGCATTTTCCGCATGAGATAGGAATGTTCTGGCTGCCAGATTGCTCTTTGTCTTTGAAAGACAAAATGTCCTCACATACACAAAGATTTACAGTCTGGTGTTCCAGGCAGAAATGGGTGGGTGTCCCTGGAGAGGTCAGCTGCTTTGCTCAAGCCCAAATCCTTTTCCTGTGCAGTCAAGTCTTACATGGCTTACATGGCTTCTGAGGATGTCTCAGAGGTGCCTCCACACAAACGGGGATGAGGAGAGGCTGGGGACAGTGCTATGTCATGGTGGAACTACGCTCCAGTGTGATGGGACATGAGTGCCAGAGATCTTAGAGCTCAGAGCTGGGGTGCAGTCCCAGGCCACTTTTGAGTGTGGCAGGTCTGTGAGAGCCATGGTTAGTTTACTGTGCATGATCCCTGTCTGTGGCCTTCTTGGGCACATTTTCCAATCCTTCCACCTTCCTCTGTCTGTCTCTAATGCTGCTGAGAATGACTCTTGTGTAACCCATGGGGCAACCGCCCAAGAAAGTTGTTGGTGATGGTAGTTTATTGTTACAGAGATGAATAGTGTTATTTTCAGGAAGGGGCGTCAAGCCCTAGAATACTGGTAGGCTACATTTTCTTTCCTTTTTTAACCAAATTTGACTTTTTCTCACCCTGCAGTTCTTTAGTGAGTCTGACATTGTTTTCTAACTGAGCAGGTGTTTTGTTCTTGTTTAGCAAAGTGTCAGGAGCTGTCAGCACATGATTCATTGATATAGTTTTGTGATTATATTATCTGTGCAAAAAATTATAAAGAGCCATGAAGACTGGTATGAGTGGAAAATGATGGGAAATGCCACAGTGCAGAAGTACCAGAAGTTGCAACAGAAAAATGGCATATGCTGTTGACACCTGTGTTAGCAGCTCTTCGGGATATCATGGCATCTACATACAGCTTCTCTGGACATCAGATCAGAGGACAAGAGACAGTGAGTAAATCCTAGTAAGCAATGCAGGAGGAACAGGAATTACGCTCTACTCCTAAAGAATGCAGAAAAGCACATCCAAAACCAGCATGTCATCACCTGGCTAAGAAGAGCCCAAGGAGACACGATGAGGATGGGAATACTGACCACCTGCATACCTCCATGTTGGCGCCTGTGAGTATCTGGGCACGAGAGTGCGACGTGGCTGAGCGAAACTGTTTTTTTTTAAACTACATGCAGTCACGTATATCATTTTAAATTGCCTGAATTCATGTCTTCCAAACTATAATCCTGTTGTCAGACACTGCTGTCAGATATAGCATGTCTGGAAAAAGCAGATTTGGCAGGAGAAATCTATTGCTCAACTGTGACTATCTTGGGGAACTGTAGTAGGAATACCTCATTTTTGCCAATCAGTGTAAAAATTCCAAAAATCGAAACTAGTTAGATTTTATGGCATTAATATTGGCTCGTCATTTTGATCATTTTATGGTGGTAACAGGCCTTCTTCATTACTTCCCCTGGATATATTAATTGTATATTTATTGTCACTGTACTTCTGGACCGATGATTCTTTTAGGTAACTTCTCACGTTTCTTAAACTTTTTATTAATACCACTGTGTCATATTCATTGTGTGTCTTCCTGAAGTGTGCTTTCAGCTGGTAAGTACAGACATGAACACTGATAGATCTCATAAGGAATCTTTGTGTTTCTCCTTGTCTGTTGAATGGTAAAACCTCAGATTACTATGAAATACCTTTACATTCTTTATTATTCACTTCTTTCCATTCCATAACACAGAATGAAAATTATGCTGCTTTTGTTGTGCAGTTTAAACTGTTCTTGCATTTTTCCTCAGATGAAAATGTCCTGTATGCAGGCCTCACCATAAAAATGTGATATTTTCTACTGAAAATCTTAGGTGCCAAACTACAACCCACAACTTCCCAAGATGTGTAATCTATGTGCAACAGGATTCTATATTTTTAAGAGAATTTGCCAGATTCTTGCAGATGTGGGCACATTAGAGAAAACACTAGCTAAAAATATTTCTGAAGTTTGATAAAATATCAATCCTTTTCCTTGATACTTTAACCTGTAGATAGTGGTGATTCCAAATGCTGTGGCCTGATTTTGTCACCGGTTCTCAGAAGGCTCATGCTGACTATGCACTTCTTGAACAAAAAGTAATCAGAGCGAGGAGTTACTCCTTGCTCACTCCCTCTCTCTCAACATAGTTATATCAGGAGTGAAATGCTTAGGTGCTTCCCTTGTTTCAGGCCCCTTTTTCAGCACAGTGCTCAAGGCTGGCAGACATTATAACTTTCCATCACGTGCATCTGAAACGACACTTACGTTGGTGGTAAATGGGAAGAACCCATGGCCACTGAGGAGAGTGCACAATGGGTCACACATGCCAAGACTCCTGGAGTATATAAATCTCTGGTAGGAGATCTGCCACAGCTGGTTGAACACGTAGCTGTATTAAACACCAGCTGTAAAGTACCACGCTGCTAACAGCTTGCCATGTTTCCTGTGTCATGTTAGCCGTATGGCTGCATGTTTGTCCCTTCGTACGGTGGGCTGAGAGGAAAAAAATAAAAAGAAAAAGCTTTGAATATCACATCAAAGCTCCCTGTATGAGCATACAGGCCTTGAAATACACAATTCTAGACCCAGAACTAGCAGTAGATCTCACTTTGTTCTTGAAAAGAAACAAATAAATTTTTCTTATGTAAAAATTCCTGATCCACTGAGACTTTGACATCTTAGATAGCTGATCCTGAGCTAGATGTGGCAATGGGCAGGGAGCTGCACTCTGTTCCAGCCTGGCTGAGGTTATGATGATGACTCTGGGAGGGATGGAGAGTGTGTCTCTTCTCCTGGGAATGCATGTTAAACAAATGGGGATCCAGAAGCTGGCACCCAGGGTAACTGTTTCACTCCATAACTCCTACCCAGGTGTTCTGCACTACATTTGGTGCTCCAGGTCCCAGTTCTCATACAGCCCTACGACATAACCTTGGCTCATACTGCTGGGAAAACGCTGTGAGAAATTCTGCAGAAAGGTCAGAAAGGTAAAGGTATAGACAGAAGTAGGATTGTTGAGGCAGGATTGCTAGCCGTTCAATCATTCAAAAGGATAAACACATCTTGGAAAAGTGTTAAACCATAAAGAAAAAAAATAAAACAGGGAGTTTGGCCACGATCTAGCCAAAAATCAGAGGGCCATTTAATCAAATCATCATTGTTATCAGTGCCAGTGGAGCTGGTGGGGGACAGCAGCTTAGTCTCTGTATTAGAGTGGGCATTTATCATTGGAGGCTCTGGGCATGCTCAACCTGAGCATGTGAAAGGTCCCTCTCTGCTCTCACAGCTTCACCATTTCTCTTTCCACTAAGTGCATATATCTCCTGGATACTGATAATCCATTGTAAGATCCTTCCGTTGTCACTTGGTTGGTTGCACAGCAGAAAGACAAAGGAAGATCCTTCCAAAAGCCCTTTACCTGTTCCATCTCAGGCTGCGTGGTGATGGTTGAAAAGTCTCTAACAGCTACAAAAGGGTAGGCATTTAAACAGTCGGCAAAGTCCTACCAGAGGGAAATTCGTATTCATAGACAACTTGCAGCATATCTTAACTCAGTGTCCTGCTGATCCATCAAGGCTGTCAGAACTTCCACAGTATTTGCTACAGATGTTTTCCTTGAAGCTTTCCACAATTTCTCTTTGAATCTTTTTCTTAGTCTTACTTTCTCGCTGCCCCCAAATATCATCTCATTGCTTATTTATGTAATTCTTTTGCAGGTTATTATCTGCAGCTGGAGATCTCTTGTAGGAGATTTGTATAGCTGTCTTAAAATTGCTTCTTCCCAGTTGTTGTTAGAATTAAACACTACCTGAAAGGACAGAAGTGAAATTCTCATCTCTTAATATTCCTCCCCATCTGATACTAATAAGTAATGTTGCTAGGTATTTGCGATGCTTGCATTGATATCCCTGCTTTTTGACTGTTACATAAACTTATAGTTATTCTTGTCCATTTACAAATTCAAATTTGCTTTTATCTTTATTGATCTTATTTTTTTTGCCACTTCTTCAAGTCTCCTGTCATCTTCTGAGAGTTCAGGAGTTATTAAGTCTCTCTTTTTTTTTTTGTGTGTGTGTGTGTGTGTGTGTGTGAATGCAAAGGGACTTTTCTTTACAGTGGTCTTGGTTTCTTGTTTATACGATTCTGTTCTTGAAAATCTTTAGGTTTGCTGTTTCTAATTCAGATATTCAGTTTCATTCATTTCCTTTATCTTTCATTTTCAGATTTCCAAGAATTGTCATTCTTCACATCCAATACATAAAATTTCTTAAAATTTTTATGAGATTTTATTGTGATCCATTTCTGCCAAGGTCTTGACCAAATCTAGAAAAGATTGCTTCTGAAAAATATCATCTATCATTTGCTCATGACAAACTTGGAGAAGAGAACTAGAAACTTGTGACTGACTACTTTCTGTGTAGTTTTGGGCTCTGTGACCCATATTTCTGTAATTTATGATCTCTGAAGATAACTGTATTTTCCTTATCCAGAAAGCGTAACATCTTTTGCAACCACTGAGGACTTTGGCTATACCTTTCCATTTTCTTTCTGAATACTGATGGATTTATGCTTCCATTATTTTGCTATTGAACGCATAATTAGGAAAAGATCTTGAATGTGGTACTATAATAATATCACTGTATTATTTATATGAAAATAATTTGCTTGCTTTCTACGGCTAATGGAGATCTTATTCAATTCTTAAATTATTAAAACTTACCTACAATGCTGATACATGACTAACACACTTTATTATTAGTTTTCCACACAATGCGAATTTTTAACTGCCACAAGACTGTGCTAAGGTTTGTAGTTAGCTGTTTCTTGTCAACAAGTTTTCTTTTGTATCTCCACAAAAATACATTTTGGACCCAAAAGAAGTGAATTTCTTATGACCTTCCTAAACTCAGATTCTGGATTACATGACAATTTGATGCCAGGGAGGGAGGGACTCCTCTTTTTAAACTACTTTCAGTAAGAGCCACTTGTTTTTAAGCAAGAAGAATGCGTTGGAGTTGGAGAGGGTGCCAGATATCGTGTGTGGGCGCCAGATATCATGTGTGATAAATCCTTATGCACATGAAGATTCAAAACAAAAGTTCATTTTGTTTCTTCCAGGAGGATCACAGTTTATCTGAGCAAGGTAAAATGATAAAATAGCACGTCTGACTTGCATTGCATTACCTTAAAGTTAGGAAATACATTTGTTTTAGTGCAAACTCATCTATATAGGCTTGTTAACACAATGAGTAGAACTAGTTTACACATTATTCTCTCATTTATGGAGCATGTTCTCATCATCTAAGAATGGAAAATTCTGTGGGCAAGAGAATGAATGTATGTTGTTAGTACCTTACAGTCCTTGAAAGCAAGATGTGATACTGCCAGCATAGTACAGGAGCAGATCTACCAGGACAGGCAAATGAGCTGTAACTTCTCTTCCAGCATTACCCAGGTCATCTGAATTTGTCTGCCCCATGATGTTATTCACAGCTTCTCAGTTCACACTGCTGTAATTTAAACTTGAATCCACGGATAGTTAAGTGCAGTTACCAGCAGCTTGCAAAATGTTTGTAGACTTCTTAGGTGAATTTTGTGAAGTACAAAATATTTTCTAAAGGTGCTTTCATTATCAGGTGCTCAACTGATATCACAGAAACAATCCTCATATCATCTCATTAAATTCATTAAATTAGTCATTAAATTATCTTGTTTACAGGTTGGTGAATAGATGTTATGTCTCCTGGAAAGAGGAAGGATGCTGGACTGATTGCCAGGAAATCCACCTCATATTCTTACTTTCTCACTAACTTTTTTTTCCATTCCCTTAGGAAGTCATCTTATCTCTTTGCACCTCAGTTACTTCTCCCATTTCTCACTGATGTAGATTATAATCTCTTTGGGACAGGAATTGCCATTCACTGGTTGCCACACTTCTAAGCTCTCTGCCACTTGTGTTGCATCACACAAGAGAGTAGTTCCACTCTGACATATGTAAACACATATATTCATTAAATATAGATAAGAAGAGAGAGTTATGTGATACTATTTATAAGATGCTACTCTTATAAAGATAAACATTTTTTCTTCCTTGGGATGGAAACTTTATGTACCCAGAAAAAGTCAATTTTTACACCTATAGCTCATTATTCTGTCTTAAAGAAGAGGTAACAATAAAATGTTAAATATAATGTAGACTGCATGTTCAGCAGAGACGTGTCCCTGTCTGGTTAGACAAGGACCCGCAGAGCTCAGACCTTTAACATCTATGATTTTGTTAAAGAATTTCACAGGTCTAGTGCTCTGCCTCTTTTTTTCTATGCCTCATTGTACTCAAATGGGGTATCAGGTTCAATTGCAGTGTTACTTCACAGCAGCCCACATTACAGTGGCAGATGTCAATGTTTAATGCTGTCCATAGCTTGAACTGATGACAATGCTCGATGTACAAGTACATTTTAGGGCACTGAAGATGGACCAAGGATTCATATTCTTCAGGGAACTGATTAATTTTAAACTTATTTCTTTCCTTGTGTCTATATTTAGTGTAAGAACAAATCATTTTCATATAATTTTCTGTTCTGGTTACAATCTTAAGAGTGTCAAGGGAATGGATAAATGGATAAATGTTCTGCTATTTTCTCTTTATTATTATAATTTTTCTCACAAGATTGAGAAAAAAGGGAGAATATAATGAGAATAAAAATGCACAGTATCGAAGCATTAAAATATGGTGATAATTCATTCCTGTGACAGACTACAGCAAGTGCGGAATGCAGTGTAAGATATATTCATTCTCCTGACAAAACCTGTAGAAGGAATAGGAAATGGTATAAAAGTAATTTACTCCTATCACAATCGTCCTGAGGCAGCAGTCCCATGTCCTCTTAGAAATGTCCCTTATGCCAACATATCTGTGGATATTTTATTTAAAAGTGCTCTTTAGTTCAGATTTATTTCTGAAACAGCACTGGTTTTTGTGCATAGGCCATTAGTTCTACTTTAAGAGTCTGAATATCAGTTTCTCTGTCAGACTATTTAAATGGAAGATACCTTCACTCTGCACTTCTAGGTGTTGACATTGATATAGCATTTTTTATGATGCAATCTAGAAAAGCTAAAAACAATCAGGTTTTGACTTTTCCTTGTGTGGGTTTAGTTCTGAAGTACTGTATTATTTACATCAATGAGAGCAGTAATAGTTCAATTTAGATTTTTTTTTTCCTCAATTTAATCCCCCTGTAGCTCCTGAGATGTGCAATAATAGGGGACATTTTTTCCTAGCAATGCTGGTATGAGATTCGTGGGCTTGAAATATGTCACTTGAAATTACATGTCCACACAAAATTTAGCAATAGCAAACACTCAAATAAAAAACGATTGGAGCACAGAACAGTATCTGTTTCCCTAAATTGATTCAATTGAGTTTAATATAGTTTCACTGAGAAATTGTCCCAAGAACTTTACTGTTTGGTGATTAACCAATAAACAGCATGCAATAGCTTCGAGTTTTAGGCAGTGTTTTCTCTGTACTGGAAATATCAAAGTGCTTTGCCAAACGGGCTGTAATTGTCTAGGTGGATGATGCTGTTGCTATAGCCTCAGCAATGCCTTGCATGCTGCTGATGATTAGAAGACAGAGGGTTACACATACCCTGGCCTGAGAACCAAGAGGTAGCTGAGCTTTCCTTTGAGCAGGGTATCAAGGTTCTGGAACAAAGGTGTTTTCAGTGTGTGTTGAACAGCCAAAGCCTGCCTCAGAGCTGCAGAAAAATAGGGCTTGTGTTATCTCACGTATGGTTGTCATGAGACTAACTTGAAAGAAATCTAAATCTAGTCATCTGCCACCCTGAAGGATTCATGTAGTAAGGTATTTAAGGTAGCTAAGATTAGAGTAGCTTCATTTGCAATTTAAATGCGCTGCAGACTATTTTTTGAAAGCGTATACAGGAGTCCTAGGATGTGTAGTGTAGTTCAGCAGGGGGTTATGTCTGAATGGTATTAAGGTAGTGTTTCTCAAACTATTTTTTACCCATATCTGGCTTCCCTCCCATCTAATTTTTAACGGAAGGCTGAAGCATGTGTACACAAACATCGTCCCACAGCACACCGTGGTTCCTGGTTTTATTTCTGAGGAGGCAGAAGGGCTCAGCAGTGCCCACCTGCAGATGTTTCGAAGGGCTGGCACTAGGCTGGTCCTTCCTCAGCCAGGTTCCTGCAGAGAGTCCCAGCCCTGTGCTTCACAGGCCACCCTGCATGCTGCAGGGGAAGTCTAGGGGATTATCTGGGAGTTTGGATTCCAAGCAGTTAAAAAATGGTGCAATGCACTGGGTTGCAGAACTCAAGTTTTTTTATTCTTGGATGTGACTGAACCGCTGTTGGCCCACAGAAACATGACAGGCAGCATTTACAAGTTAAGAAACTGCAAATCATTAATTTCTCTTCCTGTTTGCTGCTTTGTCAGGAGGACTTCATGGTGTGTGATAGTGCAGGACCCAAACAGAGGCCAATAAGTCTTCCTTCCAGGTGAGGTTTCTGTTTCTGTGTGCTGGAAATCCATAAACCAATATACTCTTGTCTCTGCCCTACTACAGGCTATTTTGCTCCAGTTCTGGGACATAACAAATCCATCCCAGGTAACTTCACTTGTACAAAGTATACCAAGACCTAGGTGCTCCAGCTGACAGTATAATGTAGAAGTCATATTTTTCCTCAGTATGGGTAGTTCTGAAAATGAAGATTATCTTTGTACATAACCTTGCAAAAGTACCACAGAATCAGTTCTAGCCTACTGTAATTATAAGCCTGCATGATAGCAACTGCATCAAGCAGAAAACATTAGTGATGGGGAAGATTCATCCACCAATATTTGAGCAAACAAGGATTTTTAGCATAAGAAAAAGGATGCCACCAGCATAACAGGATTATTTCCACGAGTCCCATCTCACCACATAATGGTGAGATCTAGGAAGGGGTCCAAAACTCTGGAGTCACTGTTAATGTACGCCTCATTTTAGCCTTCCAGGCTGCTTCTGAGACAACTCTGGTCCTGGCACCACCACCAAGCTGTTAGATACGCTGGGGCAGATGCCTGCATCCCCAATGAAGTTCTTCCTCTACCATAAAGTGATAATTTTGCCTAGCTACCATCCAAAATATTGATCTTTAAACCCTTCCGATTGCTTTAGATAAATGGTCAGTAATGCTTGTACACCACTTTTAGTGTGATTCTTGTATTACTATCATTATGTTCTTTTAGCTACAGCTCCCAAGAGTCAGACTGAACCAAATGCAGAACACAGGGAGTACAGTAAAGCACGGAGCAAGTGCTGTTAGAGATCACGCCAAGGATAACTCAGGACAAACAATTGGCTCAGGAGCTGGAGAAAAAGCATCATGAAAAAAAAACAGGTGAGAACAGGGTATGCAGCAGGGCGGAATATTCATCCCCCAATTACAGCAACGCAGTGTTTAGATTGGTTACTATAAAACCCATGATGAACTAAGATGCATTTCTTTTCCAAGAAAGAATATGTTTGTAGTAACAGTGGATGATCATTGCCTTGTAACAGTGCAGCAATTGTGATAAGATGCCAGAATGTAGACAAAGGATGTTGAAATTATTTAACTTTTCTCAGGTAAAGGAGTCATACAGAGCAACACTGAAGATTTCAGATTGCAAATTGATAAAGTCTGCCACAGAGTTAACAACAACAACAAAATTTATTTCAGTCAGCAACTGGAAAGGAACTAATGATTGTGGGAAAATGTTTGTCTTTAGATCTTGAAATCAATGCCCTTAATTTCTTGGTAGAGATTAGACAACAGTAAAATAATATTTTTAATCTCAAATCTTCTCTAAAAAACTACTAACAGGGAAATGCTATAATGAAAATCCATTTCATGCTGATTATATTGTCAATAGTAATGAAAATGTTTCCATTGGTCTTCAGGGAAGTGGGTTAGATGTTGCGGCATCTCTATGTAGAAGTTGCCAGCTAAGTGCATTTTTTCCCGGGGACCTGTCAAAACCTGACACGGCAGTATGTTCCTTCTGCGTGAGATGAAACAGCTACACTGCCAGTAAGAATATGTCAACGTGGTAAATTTTTGCTTCTCTGGAAGTGGGCAGCTTGATGATTGCAGCCTCATTGTGACACCAAGGAACATTACTGTCAGCTCTGCTACCTCAGACCAGAGCGGAAACGCAAAGGTATGCCAGCCTAGATAATCTTTTGAGCAGTCTTAAAATGCAGACCGTATCTCCCCCTCTCTTGAAAGACAAATTGCATGTCAAAGGTATCACTAAGTACTAAACAACTGTGTGACTGGTGGGATGCTTTTACCTCTGTTCTAATTTGGTTCCAGTAAAACAAACACACATATTGAATAATTTGCATTTGCGCTTCCTCTGTATTTCCTCGTTAGAAGGTTAGCAGGTGGGTCTCTTGAATGAGCATCTGCAGAGACATGTCCTGAAGCTGATCTATCATGACTATCTCCCTGCAACAGCAATTGCTCCTTTTGTGTGTCCCTTAGCAGCTCCGTCACTGGGGGAGTTGCTGCTATGCTTACTTTTAAACTAACTTAAATAAGAAATTTTTTCTAAGAAGAAAGAACTCCTGGAGAATATTTGACATTTTTCATGTTACTTTTCAAAGAATGCAGTAGTAATGATATAATAATATTTTGTACTTCTGGAGAAGTTTGCTTTCGCTATTCTCAAGGTGCCATTAAAACACTTTCTAATGCATGGCTTTACACAAACAGATAAGCACAAATCTAGGCCTGATTCTGCTTCCACTTGTTTTGGCTTTGCACTTGAAAATTTGTTATTTTCAGTAAATGGATCTTCATTTTTCTAACTGGTGGATGGACTGACTTGTGTAGACCCCTGCTTATGCCCATCCTGTGCCACGCCAGGGAGGGCTGGAGCGGGCTGGGGAGGAGAGGGGATGGGGACAGATAGTGCCACTGTGAAGGAAGATGAGGTGTAAAGTCTCCCCAGGTCTTCCAGGAAGCATCGCTGTCTTCATGTCAGTGCCTTGCTGAGTGTGAATGAAGACACTGCAGGAAGCAAAGCTGTGCAGGCACTTTTTAATTTAGTCACAATAAATGATGGGTGCGGGTGGTATGGCCAAGTATGAGCAACCCGAAGACATTCTTCATGGTCCATGAAGACAGCTGTGTCTATGCAGCCCCCATAACACTTGGTGCTCTTATTTTTCAAGGAAAAGCCTAGATGTCTGCAACATGGACCTTACACACACACTTTAGCTGCAGATTACAGGAGTGATAATGTGCTCCTAGAAATAGGCTTTTGTAGCTGAAGCTTGAGGACCGTCATGGCCAGAAGCCACCTTGTCCTGCAATAGGAGTCATTGTAACCACTGAGAGGATCACAGATCTTCAGCAGCAATTTTCTCAATGGAACAGCTTGATTTCCTCCCACTGTGTTTGTAATAGGTTAAAACTGGCTATAAGAAATAAGCTTTATTTCAGTAATCACATTTTGGAGATCTTCTTTCATTCTTGTCTGTTGTTGCTCTGAAATTCAGCACACATAAAGAGGCAAAAATGGGGTTAGTTTTTTGAAGTAATTTACAGCTGTGGGCCCAGATGTACAATTCTGACATAGATATCACTATTTCTATGCTTTGTTAGAAGCTGAAAAATTTGAAAGTTTGTTTTCTCCTGCTGCCCTCCTATTCCGGGGAACTGCGTCCATTTCAGACTGGCTTGGGATAACCTGAACTTGCTGGGACTTTCTGCATTTCCTTTCCAGTTCTCCTCAGTTCTCGGAAATTTGTATAGACGCGGGTTTGAATGTTTGTAATTGCCCTACCTTTTTAGGATTTGTTTCAGAATTTCTTCATTGTACTTCTTGTGTTGCATGTTGTCAAGTAAACTGAGTAGAATCTTCCTTGTTCTTGATTAAAGTTTTGTTGTTAAACTCAGACAGTTCTGAATACTAGCAAGCTGTCACTTCTCTACATAAGTTAGAAATCATCATCAAATTTAAATAAGCTCCTACAGAACTTGTGTCAGCTCCTCTGAATTTCCTGCTGGTGGCTCAGTAACTGGAAATTAGAATACAAAACAAACGAACGAACAAACAAAAACCCAAGTGACGGGCCAACCAACACCTCCCATCCTATATTTATTTCTTGCACTTATTTTTTTTTCCCTAGCATCTGACTTCTTAACATTGCAAAATTTTAATTGTGCATTTTGTATATTTATGTATCATTTCAAAGATGCTACATAATTTCCAATGTTCATAACCTAATCTCAAATTCTTATCCTTCTTCATAATTCTCAAGAGACAACATGCACTGGCATTTTCTGTCATCACTATAAATATCTCAGTCCAGGTTCCTTACTGCAGGATCTCTGTTTGAAACTACACTCTTCAGCTTTCAGCTGTGTGCTTTTTTTTTTGTCCAGCAATTAGTTTGAAAGCTGGTGATCTCGTGATCTCCTTTTT
>VXAV01011663.1:181332-206923 GCA_013399715.1 Alectura lathami
TTTTTTTGCTTCTACCTCAGCGTTTTCTCTCTAAGCCGGATCTTTTACCTTTGGTAGGTCTAAATCTCTGTAGCCCTGAAGAGGTCCAGAGGTCATTGTTCAGCTGGCAACATCTCTCCTGTTGCCTGGAAAGCATTTGCTGTTTTTCCCTGCTTACTGTGAGGGAATTAATTTCAAAGGCTTAATTGCCTGCTAGCTGCCTATTACTCGTTATATCTTTTTTTTTTNGCGTCCTTTTTCTCGTTTTATTTTTTTTTTTTTTTTTTTTTTTTTTGCCAAATGAAGGACTTGAAGCACTATTTTCACTATTTTCATCTTTACTGTGCTCACAAAAAGAAAAGAATCATGCAGTTATCTATGAAAACAGTCTGTACCATCTTCCTCACAAGTAGGTCTATTATTTGTGGCATGTTTTGAATGTTTCTCTGGAACTTAAACTATTGCTGAGTAAGTGTTGATTGATTACTACAAGAACAGGGTTTTGGCAAGAATTAAGCTTAACATTGGCAAGTTGCTTGATAATTATTAGAGTGTGAAAACCAACACAAATATACTCATTATGTAGAGAGCTCAGTCTCAAACCATATTTAAAGTGATGCATTCCTCTTGGAAGTGATTCTAGAAGCCAGAGTTATGCTGTTTAATTTGAAAAATAAAATAAGAATTTATTTTTGTAATATTTACTGCTAAAACATGTAAAAGTAGTGTAAGTTGATTTCAAAATAAGGTAGCTAATACATGTAGAACGTCATCTTCAGCTACATTTGTTGCTAAAATGCTGGCTATTCCTTTTCTTTCTCTTTGGTGATTCTGCTAAGATATTTGTTGGAGGAGTTTCCTTTTATTTTTGTCATCAGTGATTTCATTGTAATTCTGTATAGAACTTTCAGTGAAACTAGCCATTTACAATTTGGTAAAGACTTTTTATAAAGAAAGATTAAATATATTTACAAAGTAAATGCGGAAGCACTTTCATCTTGAAATAAAAAGAAACTTTTCTTGTTAAAATCCCAAGGAAAAAGTCAAGAAAATAAAATTAAACCATTTAAATATGATGGAATCTGGGGGAAAAAAAAAAAAAAAAAAGTAACATTGCTACCCAGAAGAAGTTCTAGTCCTGCAAAGCATGGTATTTGGACACAGAAATTCAGTGCTTGGTATTGTTTGTTGTTGTCATTGTTGCTGTTTTCTTTTACAACAGGAGTCTCCAGATCTAATGTAGCTGCATCTCACCTGGCAACAGTTCAGTTATTATCCAGCCAAGTATAACTTCTTAAATAAGGGCTGCTCCCTCTTCTGGTTTCCTCCACCTTCCTCTGTTCTGTGTCTTCCTCTTCCTCCTGCTTCCACCACCATACTTCAGCCTGACTCTGATGAGGAAATAGGGATCTCTAGAAGTTATTTAACATCTTGTGGAAGACTTTCTTGCAGTAAAACTCAGAACTTTTTTTCCAGTGGCCATTGTGTGAGTAACTCAAACTTTGACATCTCAATGACATCGCGTTATAATGTCTAATGCCTACATAACATCGTATTGATGTTAGTGCAAATGAATCTTACCCATCTCTTAAATCAGAAACTTTATTGTTGGGAGAAATTTTTGTACAGATGGGGAATAACACACTCCTTCAAAACAGAATTCTGAGGATTAAATTCATGGGATATGACAGTTATTTGGTGATGTACTATTTTGAGACCGATTAGTTCAATAGTTCCTTGGGGTACGGAAGAAAAAAATAAATAAATATAGGATTGGTTTGTTAGTGCGGCATTTATCTCCACTGAGCCTTGCACAAACAGTCCTGGATTTGGAAAGGAAAAGTCTTGTGTGAATGTCTTAAAATCTGGAGAATTCCATGGCAACCTAGATCAACATATGGATTTTAGAGCACTTGGGAAAATCTGATTATAAATAATAATGTCATCTTGACATTGAATGTGATGGTTGTATGAACTAGTGAAAGCTTCTGATTTCATTCATGGAATGTATAGAAAGGTTTCATATTTTGAAAACTCACTAGGTACTGCTGCACCTGCACATGAACATTTTGATTTGCATTTCCACCTTCATCTACATTAGACATGAGGCAATGTTCTCTCCAGAAATCCCTGTTTTCTCCTCAGAAAATGATGGCCTTGGCTTGACCATCTTTAAAAAGAGATGGGCTAACTGTAGAAAATTGCATCAGCTAGCAATGTTGCTACCAAAAAGAAAGGATTAGGTGAGAGTGGCTCTAACAGGATTATTCAGTTTTCCAAATAAATGGAGCAACTGAAGTATTTCTATAAGGATCTGAGGCTCAAAAATCATTAAAATTATTAAATTCTGGTTTTCATGGAGATGGATTCAAAGCAGTTTTGTTGGCTATGGATTACCATCTAACTGCATGGAGAGAGTTCACAGGCAAATATTGAAAGGCATGGAGAATAATACAACCATTTATGCAACCTTCAGATACTACTGTACCACATGTATAGCTCAAAATCTTACACTATTTGTGGTAGGAAAAATGCTTCATTGGATGGATTGAGGTGCAAGACACGGGGCCAAGATTATAATTATTTTTTAAGTACCGGTTTGCTTACATTCTCATGGTTTTACTTGGGATTTCCATGGTCTGCCACGATGTACTGCCTTCAGAATCTAGCTGAGTAAGCTATGCACTCACAGTCATTATGCACTGTGTGCATTTGCTGTCTGTTCACCAAGTACACAGTTATGATGTAGCAGACTCCACACCAAAGGATGACAGAATTGGAATAGTAAGAGCACATATCAAGACTTGCACATATTTTCATTTTCAGACCTTGCATAAATTAGGTTACATAGGTTAACCATGTGCTTCAAAAGAGAGAGTGATTTGACTTGCATGCAATGTAAGAGCATTGCTGATATGAGAAAAAGTACTGCACAGACATTACATGCAAAAGCAATGTTCAGATCCAGACTGGTAACATAAACCAGGCTTCTAGGCTTGCATGTATAATTAAATCTGAGAGCCATACACAGTCAGGAAACAAAGTGCTAAAATGTGTAAAGCTGCAAAAAAATAATAATTCCTATATAAGTAGAAATTGCAATGCTCTTTGTATTTGTCCAGACTAACTACAGAAAATAATGTTAGCTCAGAGATGTACTCAGCTTCCATGCTCAGTGTCGTGAAATCTGAAATGCTTTTGACTGAGAATATTTTGTCACAGGTTTTAAGTCTTAGAGAAACATACATTGCTCACC
Source organism: Alectura lathami (assembly GCA_013399715.1). Lineage (NCBI taxonomy): Eukaryota > Metazoa > Chordata > Aves > Galliformes > Megapodiidae > Alectura > Alectura lathami. The sequence goes on from VXAV01011663.1 coordinate 184,568, forward strand.
ATACAACAACAGCAGCGGATCAGCTAAGTGTGATTAGAAATTCTGTAAGCAAAACTGACCAAGGCCCAGTTCTCTTTTGACTTTATAGAGACACTGCTTTGACTGGATAGATTTGTTCCCACGTAACAGGGGGCAGGACTGGGACAGAAAGGTACACTGGGAAATTCATTCTCCTGCCTGCATAAATAAGGAACTGATTCTGACATAATGTGATTCTCACATAATAAATGATTGTCACATATGTTGCAAAACCTACTATTGTGCTCTCCTCTATATGAGGCTAGAACTGAGCCCAGTGTTTCTATTTTAAGCACTGCAATACAGAGCCTAATTAGTGATGTACATACGTATTATTCCTACAGCAGAGAAATAACTCTTACAGAAGGCTTCCACTTGTGTAACATATGTTTATTTAGCCTTTCATAGTTACATTATCTAACTACTGCTTTTATGGTTCAGGCCATGGATTATTAATTGAAACAGTAAAATAAGCAATCATCCTTGGTTGCCATAGCAAAGCTACCCAAAATATAGTTGCTGAGGAAACCATACTGAGAATATACACAATACATAACCTAATAATGTTGACATACAGCTTTAAGACTATGGTGATACAAAATACACTTGCGCTCTTTCCAGGACATTAAATATTGAATCTGATACATGCTTATTCATTTATTTTTGGAAATCTTCCTCCTGCATGCCAGGATATAACTTACCTAACTATCAGATATGTTATCTCTTTGAAAATCTTTAGACTAAGTAATGGCTTTTAAAAATCCTGCTTCATTGAGGGGAGAGACTTTGAAAAAAGATTCAGACCGTAAATGGATGAAAAGGGAACAAACATCATCCTGATGAATGCTGCTTTTCTAATCCAAACAGAGTACTACAACAATGCAAAGAAAAAAAAAATTGAAATTGAAAAATGTAAGTTTTCATTGCTGCTTTTGGTTACACAGCAAAAATGCTAAAATGACCTCTAACTTCCAAGATGGGACCTGTAACATGCATTGTACCTTTCATGACGGATTTCAAAACCTCCGTATGCAACCTGTTTGAGGGCTTTGTTCCACCACTGTTAATGAGTTTCCCAGTGTCTACCATGAATATTTATTGCTGCAGCTTAAGCCGCTTACTTCTTGTCATATGCATCATGGACAGAGTATTTCGTTCCTTTCTACATTCCATACCTCAATGTACATGAAAACTGTTACTATGTTTCCAAGTTAGTCATATCTCCTTTGATTTAATAACCACGATTTTCCATTTTTCTCAGTACCTTATGTTTTATGCTTAGATTGCTAAAACTTTCTTGAAATTCTGTGCCCAGAACTGGATCTCATTTTCCAGCTAAAACCTAATCCATGCTAGACAGAACAAGGGAACTATTTATACATCTTCACATATTCCTAATTATAAATCCTAGCATATCCAGCTGTCTTTTTCTTGGGAATCAGACATTATTAACTCATGTTCAGCTTGTGATCCACTGTAATCCCAAAGACACATTTCTGAAGAACTGCTACCTAAATCAGATGTTGTACATCCTGCATTTGTGCAGTCAGGTATAGCTGAGAATAGAAACTTGTTTTTTTTCATGGTGAATTTTTACCTGTTCTGTAGATCATTTCTTGTTAATATTTGAACTCTAATGATGCTAACCAACACACTTGCAGCTCGTTTTGTATTTGTCTTATGCAAATGTGATAATCATAATAATTCAATTAAAAAAAAAAAAAAGCATAAGAAGCCTTTCTGTTTAATCCTCAGACTCTTAATAAAAATGCTGTTTGCTGCTGAAGCCAAGACACACTACAGTGGAACTTCTGTACATCCTTCTGGTTTTGACAGCTATCTACTGGCAGCTGCTAGACTCCAATTGCCCAACCAGTTTTGCATCATGTAGTAGGACATCCAACAAGACCTTGTTTCCCTAACTTGCATATGACAAGTCTGTCCTGCTGGGTTGTTTTCCCTAGACATTCAGCCAGCTGAGATTTCCCTAAAGGTCTCACACTTAATTCTACCCTCTGCAGACTAAAGCTCCATTAGCCTATTCTTCCTGGTCTGTAATCAGCTGCTCCCCATGACTGAACTCCTCATTATCATTTTTTTTTTTCCCCTTAACTTTGATTAAATGTTGTTTCAGATGGTTCCTTTTTCTCCATATTCTCGGTCTCCAAGCTACTCAGTGCTGAGTGTACAGGGCAACATATCTTTGTTTGCTTACCCTGTGAATAAACTATCTCCATTAATATTGACAAGTGAGTCATGTGTGCTTTTCCACAAAATATACGCTATGAATATTTAGTCACTTCTTTAATCATGTAGTGAGTTTTCCAGCTCTTCTTATTTTGCTTCACACTTTTTGCAATGATATGCAGACATTTAGGGTATTTACCAGATCAATTCATCATCCTCTCTCTCTCCCGTATCCTATTATGGATAGGTTTCTTTTTTTTCTTCTCTTTCTAGACTCTTCCCAAGGCTGATGTTCCTGTTCTTGTTTTTTGTGACAACCCTTTCAGAACAGATTGGCATGTGACATGAGAATGATTCTGCTTTTGCCCAGCATCACAGAGAAAATGACCGTGGAATAAGTCATGTTCCTCCTGACAATGCTGTCCGCGTGACTGTGTACCTACAATCCTCCACCTAACCCCTCACCCTTTCCTCAGGGAGCTTACAAATATTCTTTTGTGGGTTAAGGCCAGGCTGGTCAGGAGGGGGCTGCTGGGTGAGAGGAGCTGGCTGGGTACATGATCAGGGCAGCCCAGTGCCCTGTGTGGGGCCACGAGGCAGGTCTGAGGCCTTGCCGGGAAGACTAGGCCCTCTGTCAGGCCAATGATAGCCCCTTGGTGCTCCCAGATCCCACCAGGTTATTTAGGCCAGTATCCTTAGTGCTCTTATGGATGAGGAATAGCGGGACAAAAAAACCCTCACCATCTTTTAGTTCCATCCTGAGATCAACCTTCTGGAAGGTGAGTTCTTGGTCCCCAGGTGATGCCTGGTGTACAGGTGTGTACAGGCCAATGCCACAGCAGGCATGTGTTCTAAAACAATGAATTCATGCAGAAAACCAGTCATCCACAGATCAATAATTTTAACCAGAAACTTCAATCAGAGTTTTTAGGAGGCTGAGCTTAGGAGTTTGTACAGATTTATTGTCTTAATGCTCCCTAAGCAAAGCCTGAGTAGCCTGGAGTGGTTCTGAACCGTGTCAGTGAGTGATGGATTAAAGATTCCCCAGGTACCACGTACAAAGCAACACCACTGACCTGAATGGTTCCTTGAAAGCTGTTCTGGTTTATTGTGTCAGTGATCCACAGCTAATAGGTCTCAGGGGTACTTTTGAACCAGGTTTTTCAATTCATGAGGCAGTAAGGATGCTCTGAATTGGCAAGTCTAGGCAAGCTTTGGCACATCTTGAAGCATATTTGAAGGGCTGAAAGCAATGTCTCACAGACTTTTATTGAACTTGTAACAGATTTAAAGGAGGAACAGTGAGGAAATGCAATGGTTTTGGACTGGGGGAAAGCATGAGTGGGAGGAAAATCATGCAATGCTCAGCCAGATTCTGAACTGTAGAAACAGTTTTCAGGCACAGAGGTAAAGAAAATGATTTCATATATTTCCAAGTCTTCCAGTAGCTGCACAATGTTGTGTTAAAGTTTCTGAATTGCTGCAGATTCACAGTAGAATATATTTACATTCTCTTGCTAGAGTGTGAAGTAATCACACAGTAATTTCATAAGCAAACTTTAAAACATTAACAGTTCTAATTTTTGAGTGATAGCATATTGATATTTTGTTTCATGTAATTAAAAAAAGGCAGAAGGAAAATTTCAAAGTTAATTGCCACAGTTTCATATAATGATGTGTTACGGAAGTAAGAAACTTAGTCTTGGAAACTAAATAAAATCTGTCAGTGATGAAACTTGCTTCTGAAAAATGCTCACCTCAGATAAGACATTTTTGCTTGTTCAATGCAGTTAGCATACTCCCACAAAAACTGGTGTTATCACATAATCATTTCTTGTTTCATGTTTGCATGTTCCCAAATTTAATTCTTAAAAAAAAAAAAATTAAAAAGGCATATATTACCTATCATGTTCACAGGAATTTTTAAAAGGTAGCTTTTATGAGTAAAGCATGGATTTAGAAAGATTTTGTCCTTTAGAAAGAGTGTATTCAAAATGTAAACTTTGGTGGATATTTTTTTTTTTCCAAACTCTGTATTTTCAGAAATATAAATTGCATTGAGAAGTCTTGCTACATTTTATCAACTTGTGAATAAATGGTTAATTAATACTGTTCAGGAATTGTTATTATTTATGAGTTCTTGCTATTCATGTCTGGATTCTTATTTGTTCAACTGAAACAAGATTAGTTCAGAATGTGGACTGAGCTCACTAGTTTTCAATGCATGGAGTGTCTTTGCAAACAAATTTCCTATTTTTGAGTCATGCTTGTTGTGGTGAATCATTATGAATCCCACTGTGTTGCTTAGGCTTTACATACATAGCTTTAGGATACCCCTTCAGTGTTTCAACAAGAAGTGTAATAACTGTGGTGCCTCTAAATTACGAATGACAACTCAGCAGTGTACTCTTTCATAGTGATGATACCAACTATGAGAAAATTGGATTACTATCTTCTGTCAAGCCATTAACGTCAATGACAAGGGTCACTCTTCCTTAGTACCCAGAGTGGCACAGCCATAGCTGGTACACGATACTTGTGCCTGGTCACATCAGACATTTAGGTAACAGGTGGCCTGCATTAACTAAAATAGATGTGTTGGAAAGGCTGCATTGAAATGCATCCTGCATACCTCTTTTTTCTAATAATTTCCCATTGCATGAGCACTTTCTGTTCTATTAAATTCTGTATTAAATGAACATTGTGCCCTATAAGAATTACAGCAAGAGGAAATTATTCTTAGTTATCACATTACAGAAATGTAAAGCTTCAAACAATATGTCAAATTATATTTCGTGATAAGTTTCTTCATGTGAGGATGCACTTACTGTTTTGCATTCATAGTTTTAAAGTTGTGCCTCCACTACATTGCAAGATGCAGGTGGCCTAATTAAAATGAAGACTTATTAACAGTCAAGTGGGAAGATCAAATCATAATGAAAGAAATATTATGAATAATATATAGCCATTTATATGCAGCAGACGCTAAAATAGGTAGGCAAATGTTGAATTAGTTATCTCAGATTTATAGATACACATAGCACATTCCCACTCTCCCATTTGAACCTTCAGAGGACCCAGCCTGTAATACACCATTCATGTCTATCGTAGCTTCTTTATCTCTTTATTTCATCCATAGTCTTGTTATACTGCAATTTGTTCAATGTGCCTATACTTAAAGGAATTTATAGGCTCTAAAAAATTTGTGTTCACATACTTTCAAAACACTTAAATGCTACTGGAGGCTGTGCACCCGGCCCAGGAAGGGTTGCTAAGAAATAACACGCTTTGGCAAAAGTAGAGCGCTTACAGAGAGCGACGTTAGGCAAAGCACAAAGCTAGCATACGCCATGTGCACCTGTCAGTTGTGATGGTGACTGATACAGACCAAGAAATATACACATTTCAAAATGGAAACCGAAATAAATGCTTCAATTATGAAAACCCAGCCTGCGCAGAAGTTGTTCACTGGTGTGCCGTGCAGCCTGCACATATGTTGGAAATGCACCTGTCTCATGGTATTCTGAAAAGGTTTGAAAAAAGAAGAGAAGCATCCTCGTTGTGTGGCATGTTACATCCCATATCAATGTTTCAGTGTGATGCCAGTCACGTTAGAATATGTAGCAGTGTCAGGAAATACAAATACAAAATGCTCTTGATAAGCCTCTCTTTTACTTTCTTAAAAAAAGAAATATAAGAGATGAGGTAAATTGTTTAAAAAGTACAGAATGGGCAGATTGAACCATATGAAGAAAATTGTGATCAGTTGCCTTCAGTGTAGTGTTTTAATGCTGCAAAATATTTTGCAGTGAGCTTTTATCCACATTTTTCCCCTCTTCAAGACTTGTCATATACAGTCTTGCAAGAACACGTTTGGGTAACAACTCATGCAACTGATCCAAATCTAACTACAGTCACTGCTGACATCTGGAAGCACAGGCGTATATGCTTTCAGAAAAAGACAACTTATACCATACTTTAGGAAAACACTATGCACCACAACGAAATCCACAGCTTTTTGCATTCTTCTTATTTTATTGGCCAAAATATGCAGGTGTTAGCTTTTTAAATCAAACATGAATTCATACCACAAGACATTATGCATTCCATTTGTTGACTTAATCTGAAGGGATTTGGGGTGTGGTACAGACAGAGCAAAACAGTTTTAAGCCTGTTGGGAACTGCTTGTTCCCAGACCTTATTTACAGTCATATCATTCTTTGAAGAACTTTTCTGAAGGACTGAAATGATTGGAAACAATGCAAGCAGAGTCCAAGCAGAGGGTTTAAAAGGACATAATAAAGATGAAAATAATAATTAAAATACTTTCCTCGTGCAGTGATCAACACCATGTGGTGCTTAACAATATCTTCTATCATTAAAAGAATTTTTGCAAACCAAATTCAGTTTTCTGCATACTTCCTATTTCCTTCAGCTCAGAAGCAAAACCAGCGTGGTTCTTTCAGTTTGTTAGTCTAATGTTCTTATGCCTAATTACAATGCGGACTTGTTTGTTGCTACCTCCCTGAGCTAGACTGTGTCTTTAGGCACAGCCCTGAGCAAGATGAGCAGCACAGGCTAAAGCACCACAAAAGCAGCCCTTGGAGGTATTGTGCCTCAAGGACGCTCCTCTTCTGCTCATATGTGGTGAGCAGGGAAGAGAAAACAGGAGGCGGGAAGAAAATTTACTGAATGTCTTCAAAAATAGCAGCTGACTGCCTTGCTCACAGTGGCCAGCTATTCTGACTGTAAGTGGGTGAGGATGGAGCACTTTTGGATGCTATACTCTTCTACACACATTTCATTTCACCTCTCCAAGGTTGTTTACAAGCCGAGACCTGCTTTTAGGATCCCAGGGGACTTGCTCTCCTTTCTGCCAATGAAATGGAAGGAATAGGCTGCTTCACAACACAATGAGTGTTTGATGTGGGATAAAATAGGCCTTTGGGCCTCAACTCCCACTTCTAAACCCTATAGAGGAACCATATAAATGACTTAATGGGCATTAGGTAAACTCTGAAACTTTATCTCTGATCTCTCCTAATTTCTCTGAGGTCTTACCAGCCCCCAAAGAAGTGGAGATCAGCAATTCTGATGACAGGAGGAAGTCTGAGCAATCAGTAAAAGTGCAAGCTAGAAAATATTTCTAACTGCTGAATGTCTTTGAAATGGCAAAATCCCTTCAGACTAGCATAGGGCAGCAAGCCGGATCCTCCTGAGTCTAAGTCCCACTTCATGAATTCTGTGGCAGTTTGCAGGACCACAAAGGCCTGTTCCTATTTCGCACTTGTGTGTCATCTGTCACATGACTGTAGAAATTAGCTCTCCCTTTTAGCTCTCCCTTTCAGTAAGAACTGTGGAAGAGTCTCACATTGGTACACATACAAGGTACATAGTTCTGGAGAGGAAGGTTGGATTTCTAACTCAAACTTGCTTTCAAAGAGGACAATTTTCCTTTCTGCCTCTGTCAGGGATTCTCAGGATACAGTTGTGCAGCCCAAAGCATGGCTCATGGAGCCATCTGCACCAGCCTGGAGAGCAGAAGTGTGTAGCTATGTTACCCTGGTTCTCTTCCAGAGCAGCTATATCCTGTTATTAATGAGCATTAAGTATCCCATGCACAGTTCTGAAAAAATGATGTTTAATCGTGTCTCCTGCATGTGAGCTAAGTTGTCTGTCTCTTCACAGCATGTAGTTCTGCCAAATAGGTATGTCCAAAGAAATTTAAAGACTAGGCTGTGGTAGCCCTGGCAGAGTGAGGATCTCACTACTGTCCAATTCCCTACTGACCTCACCAGTGAGAGAACTTTTCTACCACTAGTATCTGCAGAAAACATTCAATAGAAAAGGAGTGTCAATAAAATCAAAGTGTTCTTCATTGTAACCTTGCTTTCCCATTGCGGAAGCAAGAAAAATACTTTCTTAGAGAAGGCACGATGAATTGGCTAAAGAAAGATAGCTTCTTGGCTCAAATGTGGAGGAGGAAGCAATAAGATGACAGTTCCATACTTTAATAGATTCCCAAGCAAGCCTTAGCTATAAGGTTATTATTTACTTACTCTAGCATAAAAACTGCTACATTCGGTTTGAAGTAACTTTTAGATTTGCTTTTTCAACATGGTTTGAATGCATGGTTCTGTTTTACAAAAATAGTTCTGCTAAGTTGACATAATGCATACACAATAGCTATAGAAAATAATTTAAAAAATAATATTAATCCTTTCATAGATAGCAGAACTTGTGCCAGGATCAAATGGAGAAGACTGCTTCCTCTTTCATCTTTAATAACTGAAGTGTGGCCCCTGGAGACTGAAGGTCACTGCCTGTAATGCTTCATAATGTGATATGCAGTGCCAGCAAATAGTGCTCCAGCCTGATCTCAGGGGCAGATGGCAGTAGTCACAGATACAAATATACAAACTCACGGCTTCATGCTGTTTAGATCAAGATGAAATTCTAGGTGATGGCACCTGTAGTCCCTGAAGTCTTTTAAGATTTTTCCTCTGCATTACATATTAAAAGACTCATAGCTCAACAGACTGCCTTCTTTTTTTTTTTTTTTTTTTTTTTGTGATAATTCTGTCAATCATTTTCCCCACCACATATATATTCTGAAGTCACTAGCCAATTTCCCCAAAATTTAAGTGAAGTCTCAAAGACATTAAGTTCTTTAAAATGTCATAACAAGCAGTGGCTGAGTAGGGGAAAGATATCAGAATACAACAACCATTTAAATGCCTGCACTGGCTGATTGCTGATCTGAACAGTCACTTGCTGGGTTTGGGCTGTTGGCTGGCCTGGGACCCTGTGCAGAAGTCTGCCTGGTCACAGTGCAGGACAACTGGGCTAGAAGCGTTGGTCTGGAGCATGAAAGGGAGCTCGGGACTAGAGGGGACATGAGCAGATGTGGGGCAAGGGAACTGAAGGGGCTGTGAATATGATGCCTGGGCACTGGGCACAACTCCAGGCATTACCACATACACGGTATGGGGGAAACAGAGGTTTGTGGTGGGTGGGACCACGAATGTACAGCAAACTGCAATGATTGCAGGGAAGCCTGCAGAGCATGCATGAAACTAGTTCTACCACATACCAAATCGGTTTTAAGAACTAAGTGTAAGAATTGTAATCTGGGGACTGCAGCTACCTTGTTGAGCTGCTTTGACCAAATCTACTTTGAGATCAAATTCCTAAATGAAGTCAGTGTAACAACCATTCATCTTAAATATCTGGCGTGTTGCCCTTGGCTGGTTGTTAGACGCCCACCCAGCTGCTCCCACACTCCCTCTCCTCAACAGGACAGGCGAAGAAAATTAGATGGAAACGCTCGTGGGTCAATTTAAAAACAGGGAGACCGCTTACCATCACAAGAAAACTAACCTGATTTGTGGAAGATTAATTGAATTTATTGCCAATTAAAAACAGATCAAGATGGTGAGGGGAAAAAAAAAAAAAAAAGAAACTAAACCTTTCCTCCAGCTTCCTTCTTCCCAGGCCTAGTTACACTCCTTTGCTCCCAGCCTTTCTACTTCCTGTCACTGCTGAGTGGTACGGGGAGAATGCTGAGTGGGAGCTGTGGTCAGTTCACAACATTTCGTCCCTGCTGCTCATTTCTCCTCACACTTTTTCCCTTCTCCACGTGGGGTCCCTCCCACAGGTGCCATCCTTCCCGAAATGATCCCACATGTGCTTCCCACAGGCTGCAGCTCTACAAGCACTGCACCAACACAGCTCCACACCACAGGGCCCACCCTTCAGGAGCTGCTCCAGCACGGGGCCCCACGGGCAGCAGCTGCCCCAGGTTCCTACCCCACCGCAGGCTCCTCCCCATGGCTGCAGCTCCAACCGCGGGGCCTGCTCCTGTGGGGGCTTCTCCTCCATCAGGCCACATCCCCCTGCTGCACTGTGGGCTCCTCCGTGGCTGCACATGGAAATCTGTTCCATATGTGCCCATGGGCTGCAGGGGACAGCCTGCTCCACCGTGGGCCTCTCCTGGGCTGCAGGGAGCTTCTGCTCCGTGCCTGGAGCACCTCCTGCCCTCCTTCTGCTCTGACCTTGTGCCTGCAGGGCTGCTTCTCTCCCATGTCTCACTCCTCTCTCCCAGCTGCTGTTGCCCAGTGTTGCGTTCCTTAACTGTGCTCTCCCAGAGTCACACCCAGCATTGCTCATGGCTCGGCTCTGGCCAGTGGTGGGGCCCTTTTGGAGCAGCTGGAGCTGGCTCTGGTCTGACATGGAGCAGCTGCAGGGCTCTCTCTGCTCAGAGGCCACCCGTGCAGCCCTCCACTGCCAGCACCTCAGCACTGACACCCAGTACAATATGCTAAGCAGTTTGAGTTTTAAATACTTGAGGATTAGGTCTTAACAGCAATCTCCATTAAAGTGTGGATTCTTAAACAGTACAAAGAACAGCAATACTGCATAGAAGTGAAGTAAATGATTTTGGTAGTACCTGTCAGGCAAAAATTCAGGATATCCACAGTTGCTAGACCACCAAGAGGTTAGGCACAGATGTTATGGGTTATGTTTAGATTCCTAGAACCCTGGCCAATTACCTAACACTAGAGACAAGAGTGCCTTCCATGGATCGTCTGTGGCACTTGCCTTTCAGAAATGCTAAGTGCATACTACTCCATAAAGAAAGCAGAGTCCAGCTCTTAAACCTATTTGATAATAACCTTATTGTTTACAAAGTGGAGTTGATAATACCTCCTTATCTCGTTAATGTTGTAAGGTACTGACCCTTAAATGGGAAAAGGAAAGAGTTTGCCAGTAGAATAGGCACGGTGTTACTTTTAGCTCGTGTCCTACCTGCATGATCTGACTCCCAAACTGTAATTTAGAGGCATGTCTTCACTCCGCATGCTTTCTCTCAGAATGCTTTAAAACAGACACTTTCATAAACCATGTCAATATAGACCTGATTGTTTTGAAAAAGAAAACATTCCTTGCAATTCTTGCAGTATTTATTTTTAGCTTTGCCTCAGCTTTATCACAGGTCTACAGAGAAGTTTAACATGAGACAAAAAAATCCTCCCCATGTGGTTGTTTAGGTCCGATTTTTATGAGTATTTCAAAGTGGAACCTGAGCAAAGAACTCACTGGTGATGCCAGCATTCACTCACTGTCTGTCACACCAGGATGAAGCAATCAGACAAAGTCAACATGAGAACACAGCAAAGGGCAAGACACAGATCCCCAGAGGGTGAAGTGAATGCTATAAACTTGTGCTTTCCATGCCACAGAAACAGAGGATATTTTGGAGAAATCAACCCTCTGCTCTGTTAAATAGGAAAATAGAAAATATGTATCAATCTAATTAGGGTCATAGGCTGTAATATCACTACAGTATCTGAGCATTGTCAGATGTTAGAGAAAATTTATTGTTACTGTAGAAGTGATGGCGTAATCATTTCCTGAAAATAAAGTTGTTTTTCTTTTTTTTTAGCATAGGCTTAAGGAAGAATTCATTTAACTTCTCAAATTGTATATACAGAGAATGAAAGAGAGAGAGAGAGAAGGACAGAATTATAGACCAGGACATTTGTTTTTTTTCCTTTTGCTCAAAGTAATTAAACTTTATTTAATCTCTGGTAGTTTCACCATTCAAGTGAAGCAAGAGTTCTGGAGAAAATATAGAGAAGCAAAGAAAGGGAATAAATTTGGTTTACCAATTGTGACATATACATACCAAAGGGCATTTCCACCTTAGGCATCTAACTGAAATGTGGTCAGACTATGTGTGGCTCCTCCTCCCTCCCACGATGAGTGAATATCTCTGTTAAATCCTGTGGCATACTGGCAGTCCCACACAGATATCTTGGACAGCCTAGAGTATTTCTTATGGCACTAGATAGTTATCTTTAAGCATTTAAGCTGTCCCCAAAGACATGCTAAATGAACTGAACTATGGGCTGCACTGACTAGTAGGTAACTATCTGCTGGCCATAATTCACCTTTAGGCAGGCACATGCACATGTGGACATCTAAATTTAGAAGTCAGTCTCAAAATGACTCCTCCTAAGTGAAAGGCTGCATTCAGCTGCTTAAACATAGTTATTTATGGACATGCAAGATAGCTTCTCATTTCCAAGCCATCTGTAGAGGTCTTTCACCCCAGACAGCCATTGTGCTCTTCTGGAATGACAATGGGAAGTGAGGTGCCACACCGCAACATATCTTTAATGGCAGTCAGGTCCTACACTAGGGCACTGAATCAGACTTAAGCCTCTGATGATGTACATGTCTTGCCTGTATGAAAGAGATGGGAAAAGGTAACCATCTGACTCTACAACCAACCTGCTGATGGGGATGCACTGCAAGATTGAAAGCACTTTTGAGGAGAAAGCTTTAAAGTATTTGAATCTTCATTCAACAGTGGTGCTGAAATCTTAAAAGATGAAGACATAAGGGCCATAATCCTGCCTGTTGTATAGCAGTGGCTCCACAAAGTGCTTTGGACATCCCACATGTAAATCAATATGCGATAAGCTCTGTGATTTGAGTGCATGCAGTGATTTAAGAATTGAGAAAGATTACACCGAAAGAGGTGTGACAGGCATTGCTGCATGTGATGAAAAATTCCATGTGTTAGATGATAGGAGAGGGACCAGCCAAGCAGAGAAAGAGAGGAAGGAGCCAGGGCCACTGTGGAGATACAGGGCCTGTGCTGCCTTTGGTCCTGCCACTGCTCAGGTGCTCGCTTTGCTGTGTTTAATAATCTGACTAATAAACCTGGCTTGCTTTTTGGTTCTTGTAGTACAGAGTTATCAACAAAGATAGCTCTCTCATCCCTGAATCTGCTTATGCTTCCTCTGCAAAGCCTAGGTAAGCCTTCAATTATTTTTTGCCTTAGGATAAAAGTCTCTGAAAACAAAATTTCAATATGAATGTCAAAAAGCTCTGCATTGCGTGACGTGTGTTGTTTATGCACCGTTATAGTAGAAGAGTTCAGCATATATTTTACACTCTTCATTTTTAAAGATGTTACAGGCCTCATGTAATTGAAGAAGTTTTTTAGTCCTTAAATGTAGTATTGTAACTAAAATCTCTAGTGTTTAAAACTGAACACTAATTTCTATGAAGGTAAAAAAAAAAAAAAAAAAAAAAACAGACTCCACAGGACTTTCTTTAAGGCACCCAATTTCTATTTATGAGAGTGAAAACAGTGATGAAGATACTGCTTTTCTGCTACTGGGTATAATTACATTTCTTATCAAAGAACTGTTGCTACTTGCATCAGACGAAGGACTGCAGAAAGCTAAATCCTTTACTAGGTAAATGGAGTTGGCAGTGGCAGACATAAAAGCAGTAAGTCAGGGTTTTGCAAACACTCTTCACATCATGTCACAAATGTGTCTGAAAGCAAAACCTAAGAAAATTCACAAAGTTTTAAAATACACAAAGCAAATTTCTTGCTGCTGTGAACCTGCCCAACAAACTCACAAAATTTCACTAGAAATTCTGTAGGAAACATGGAGTGTGAACATGTAGAAAGGCCAGACATTTGGTGAAGGCATATTGTAGCTCTCAGTATAACCAACAAACGAATGACATTGCTTTGCCACATGATTGTGTTCTGTATAGGAATAGAAGCTTCCTGGAAGACCTTGTAGATGCAACACTGCATATTGTGTATTGTCAGTGCTTCTCTGGAGTTTGCCAAAGCAGAGCCAGCTTCAGCAAGTTGATCAGGACCTGAAATACAGAATAGGAAGTGAAAATGAGTTGTCTCCAGACTCAGAGGCCAATAGTGTGCAAGTGTGCATACAGCAGTACAACTCAGATTTGTTTGTTATGCCAATTTAAAGGAAGCTACAGAAATGCCTGAGAATGCAGTGGCTAAATGTTCCCAAATGCTTTGATTGGTCTTTAGTATCATTCTTCACACTAAGCAATAAGATTCCACAAGATGGTTGTGTGATATCAGGTGTTCTTCAAATCACTGTCTTAGAAATGCTACAGGCAAAATGTGCAGCTTTACCATTGGTCTGGATCGGATGTTGAAGTTAAGGCCAATCACAAATTTTGCTACATGAACCTCACATTACAGGACAGTAGCCATGTGTTGCACTGTCATTCTAATTTGTCCTTTTCCCTGATTCATTGTAAGAGTAATTTGTGAGTGATATCATAGGGCCATTTGACCTTGCAACGTTTGACTCTCTCTCTGATAAATTACTTCAGTAATGGATCAGTTGTAGTGCTTATGTTACCGCTCACTTTTTGGCAACCAGGAGTTCTCCTTTAGGTGTCCTGTGGAGCAGGAAGAAATTCTACTTCCAAAAGAATTAGTGTCTGACACCAAATTGCAATATACTTTCTCAGGATTTGAAGCTTTGCTGAGAGAGGAATACTGTATTGTAGAAGATTGACAGGATGCTATTTTTAAGGTGCTGGAGGAATTGAATGCTTCAGTGTATGTTTGGAAGAGGTTTTACTGAAGCTAATCTAGGAGAACCTTGAGAGCCTTCACAGCAGATTTGCTCTCTTCTGTAAAAGGTCATTCAAAAGGGAGGATGAAATCTTCAAGCCTCTGCACTCTGGATCATGTCAATTTTTCACCTGTTAGTTTTACAACCTCTGGAAGTAGGATTCAGGAGCATTCCTTCCTACTCTGATCTAAATGAGTGCCCTAATCACAAGGTGTCAGTGCATCTCCCTTGTTTGCTCAACTGTTGATCCCATGCTACTTGTTGCCTTGGTTTTATACTGTCGTTGCTTTCACAGGAGAGATGAATGGCAACTTCATCCAAACAAATTCATAGCCTGTTGTGTCTCTCTTCCTGAGATGTTTGAAATATCTCAGCTTAAAGGAGAGCCTAAAATGCATTTTCCACTTTCTGGGTGAGTGAGCTGACAAAAAGTGGGGAGCAGCACCAATGCCATTACCTCTCCTCCAGTCCTTGGTTTCAAAATAAGATGTGGTCAAGTAAGCAGCTGCTTCCAGAAGAGGCTCAGGCTGCACAGAGGGGTGGGAGTATCAAGTAAGCTGATTCCTGGTGCTTCGTTTTGGCACTCATTTCTTGGCAGTACTTGGGCTGGATTTTAATTTGTAAGTGGTGTTTGAGGTGTTAGACTCCTTTAGCTTCCATTCCGCTTTACTCAGTATAGCAGTCTTAAGGTTCAAAGGTACATAAAAGTCATGGAATATATTAGAAATGAAAGTTTTTAATTATGCTGGGCATTCCCCAGCCTATTGCCATCAGTGGAGAGAAGTGACAGCAATATGCATGGGAATGCCAAATGTAATTAAAAATTTTGGTTTCAGGTATATTCTGTGATTTTTCTGACACCTGCAATGTCACGCTCTTTAAACGGATCTCATCCTGCTTGAAAGCTGACAACCTACCTGAGCCCTGGGAGAAGAGAATGAACTCGGGTGAAATGAGAACTGTGCCAAATCTTTGCTTTGAAACCATACTTCCTCTGAAGTCTCAAAATGCTCCATTCACATGTTCTATAACTGGCAGTTAGCTGGGACAGGTTAAAAGGGCCTAAGAGTCCTGGTAAACACTGAGTTGAACATGAGTCAGTAATGTACCCTTGCTTATGAGAAAGCTTACATTATTCTGGGCTGCATTAGGCAAAGTATCACCAGCAGGTCAAGAGAGGTGATCCTTCTGCTCTACTCAGCATTGGTGGGGCTGTACCTGGAGCACTGTGTCTGGTTCTGGACCCTCCAAGTACAAGGAGGACATGGACATACTGCGAAGAGTCCAATGGAGGGTCACCAACAGGATCAAGGGACGGGAGCACCTCTCCTGTGAGAAGCAGCTGAGAGAGCTGGAACTGTTCAGCCTGGAGAAGAGGAGGATCTATTTATTTATGCACTACAATGTGTATAAATACCTGAAGGAAGGGTACAAAGAGGAGGGAGCCATTCTCTGCTCAGTGGTGCCCCCATGCCAGGACAAGAGGCAATGGGCACAAACTGGAACACAGGAGGTGGCATCTGAACATCAGGAACCAATTCTTTCCTGTGCAGGTGATTTACAGGGGTTTAAAATTTATGAATGGATGTGGAACATCTCTGGGATGTTCACATGACATCATGACATCAGGATGATCCCATCTGATTTTAGAGATAGGTAATGTAGACAATTATATATTTGAACTAGTCAGCCTTAACTTAGTCAGTAGAGAGAAATAGACACACTTGCAAGGCATAGGTGACCTTGCTTTTAGGAGCACACTTTAGGATATGAAGAGTCACACTGCAGAAGAGCCTGTTTCTCCTCTATAAACTGTAAAATTTACAGGTCCAATGCTACTGCAGATATCTACTTTGTAAGTGGGTATAGTGAAGAATCAGATGGATCTAACACCTTCAGGACTCTGTGTGTGGCATCTTAAACTAAACTGATGGCAGTTCTCCTGAAATCTCTGTGTTCAAACTGTACTAATCTACAGTAAAGCCACTGGATATGCTGGAATTACTCCTGGTCCAAACTTATTCTAACTGTAGATTTGAATTCTTTGCTTTAAATTCTTCTATATCTCACATAATCAGTTGCACTTTGTCAAAACAACCCGTTAGAAGAACTTGGGATCGTTTCGTAGAATCATAAAATGGCTTAGGTTGAAAAGCATCTAGTTCCAACCCCTCTGCCTTGGACAGGGACACCTCCTACCAGATCAGGTTGCCAAGGCCCCATCCAGCCTGGCCTTGAACACTTCCAGAGATGGGGCATCCACAGCTTCTCTGGGCAGCCTGTGCCAGTGCCTCACCACCCTCTGAGTAAAAGATTTCTTCCTGATGTCTAATCTAAATGTACCTTCTTTTAGTTTAAAACCATTCCCCCTTGTCCTATCACTACACTGATAAAGGGTCCCTGCTCATCTTTCCTGTAGGCTGCCATAAGGTCTCCCTGGAACCTTCTGGCTGAACAACCTCAACTGTCTCAGCCTGTCTCTATAGGAGAGGTGCTCCAGCCCTCTGGCCATCCTTGTGGCCTCTTCTGGGCCTGCTCCAACAGGCCCATGTCCTTCTTATGCTGCAGGCCCCAGAGCTGAATGCAGTGCTCCATGTGGGGTCTTGTGAGACCAGAGCAGAGAGGGACGGTCACCTCCCTGACACTTCTTTTGATGCAGCCCAGGATACGTTTAGCTGTCTGGGCTTCAGGTGCATGCTGCCAACTCATGCAGAGTTTCTCATCAACCAATGCCACCAAGGCCTTCTCCTCAGAGCTGATCTCAAGCCGTTCTCCATGCAGACTGTATTTGTGCTTGAGATTGCCCCGACACAGGCGCAGGGCCTTGCACTTGGCCTTGTTGCACTTCATGTTGTTTGCACGGGCCCACCTCTCCAGCCTGTCCAGGTCCCTCTGGATGGCATCCCTTCCCTCCAGCATGTCGACTGCACCACACAGCTTGGTGTCAACCAGTTGTCTTCTTTCTTTTCTTTGAGAATTTTAAGAATTGGATAAAATATTGCTGAGCCTGCATTGGATGGACCTAGCAGGATTAAAGTGGGGAAATAGGGCCAATGATGGCATAATATAATGGATTTAGGAGCAGACAGGTTAGGATGCAGCGTGAACTAGAGCAAGAATGTGGAAGGGAAGAGACCTCATTGTTCCTGGTATGCTGGTGCAGAAAAGTTAGCTGCATCTTTTCAAAGTTGCAGCACTGCAAATTGTTCCTCCAATGCTGGTCTAGAACAATCAAGCCTTACAAAAATATTTTATCTCCTCCTGCAATAAAACTTTAATTTTTGCTGGTGCTATAGACACTTCACTGGCAATAACTGGGCTCTTGTTTAATATATCTTTTTAATCAGACTAAACTGTAAGTACTTCTCAGTATTTCTGAGCTTATAGGCACATTTTAACAATTTAAATATAATTACATTACATTATATATATATTTATTTATATTTTATATAATCATTGAAATAAAATTTCATTTTAATTATCTGACATCTATTTATACAGTAAGCAGAATGAAATTGTTTATTTGCATGGGTAAAATTAGCTCTTTGGCTGTTGCTTGAATTGCATAACTTCTGCACCATCTGACTTGCTAACAAGCTTGTCACCTACATGCATTAATGCCAAAGATCTGATGTCAAGGACACATACCATGTTGGTACAGGCTGTGCAGTCCAGAAGCTGATATGCTCACTCTCTGGGGTAGGCATCTGTCTAGCCAGTGTAAGCAGCATGCCCTGCTGTCATTCCAGAGGGGAAAAATGCTAAGTGACAGCCTAGCAAGAATTGAAATGATGAGTGTGGAATAAGAGGGAGCAATGGAAGAGAGAAAAACACAAAATACGGCCCTCTCAAAAACTTCTGCTTATTTCCTGAGAACCCAAATCGAAATGAATGTATTTCTGCCTGCCTGCCTGCCAAGGAAAATTAAACTCTTGTGTCAGAAAACAAGTTTGTTTTACAGAGAAAACAGTGCTATTATTAATTCATTTCCCTCTTAGTAAAAAGTGCCAGCTACAGATTATTAACAAAAGGATACATTTACTGTTTCCAGAATATTTCATCATTCTATCCAGCTTGCTAAAGAGGTCAGAAGTTTGTATCCTACAAGATTTGAGAAGGTACTAAACGAAAACATGGGAATTTGACAGAGCAGTGCCAGAGAGGGTGACTAGTCAGAGAGAAAAAAATAAAGAACACTAGATCCCAACTTTAGCTGGGAAGCATTTGAAGAACGCTCTTTAAATTAAGCCAGACCCAGGTCTAAGATGGAAGTGAAAGAACTGCGGCTAAAAACAGTGCAGATTGAATCCAGTTAGCTTAATGGTGAAGGGGAAATGGGGCAGTTATTAAAAATGAAGAACGTTTTTATTTGCATTGTTTTAAAGGAAATCACACTGCCTGTGCCAGTTTCAGTTAACCTGGCTTCAGTAGTGATCCTATTTTTTCTCTGACTTCCATTTGTTCTCCATCTTTTTGTGGTTTCTTTTAGTACTAAGATTTGTTGATCATTATTACATTCTTCTTGACCGAATGATTCCCTGGAGCCCTTCTCCTGAGGCTACAATTCAAGATTGGCCCTGGCTTAATACTGATTCTCCTCAGAAAAGCTTCTGAAAGTTTGTAAGGGTCTGACTCCTTCACGTGCCATAGGTTTGGGCCAGGACGTGGTGCCACTGTGGCACTCCCTCCTTGGGTCATTTTCTGCAGCACTCCAGCAGTCTGACTCGAGAGCCTTTCCTGCAGACCTTCTGTTGGACAGCACCATTCTTAGCTGCATTCAGTGGTTTATCTCAGGTGACTCTTTTTGGTGATCTTTGTCCTCCTTTTTGAGCAAATTGCTTTTTTTTGCATTGTAGAGAAACCAATGCACCCTTCATTTAAGCACTTGCAAACACCTTGCTGCAATATCATGGCACTCAGCATAGAAACAAACAGAATAAATCTGCTTTTGCTGGCAAAACCAGCTCTTTTTGGCTGTGGTTAGTCTGGCACTAATACCCAGGCTAGGTAAGTTAGTTAGGTTAACTAGGTTAGTTGGGTAAGTTTAACTTCAATAATGTCAGCATGCCAGTGCAGTGCAGACATGGATTAACAATTCTTGCAATGCTGATTTTATTTAATATTATTGCTCATCAGAAATCCACCTCCTAATAGGCCATACTCAGTTTTAAATATTACCGAGAACTTGCACCGCAGGGAGTCACAAGTCTCTCTGGATAGCTCTCACTAAATAGGCTGTGGGCACACATCCATCTCTTATTTAGGGTCGTATTTTATCTACCTTGTTTTCAGCTGTGCCTGTTTCTTAACCCAAAATTTCTTTTATTGCTCATTTTCTTTGTGTCAGTTGTAATTTTACAGGTTGCCTTGTTCAGACACGTTTTACCATATGCAAAGAGACTCTGCAAATAAGATATACACAATGGACAAGAATAAAAGAGTGAGTTAGTGGCTAACACAAGTACAAGACAGCAATGATTACCTTGCTATTCATGTAAATGTTAGTGACTACAGTTACACTCTTCCTTGGGCCCTTCTGCTAATTCTTTGAAATTATTCCAAATCCAAAACAATCACTTACAAGTATTCCTCCCCCCAAAAAAAAACTAGTTACTTTGCTTATATTTGTTTATCACTGATGAAGGAGAGCAGAAAGCTAGCCAAACTTTCGCTCAGTCTTTGGATTTTCTACCTCTTTTCTACCATTTTACCTACCTCTTGTTAGAAAGGAGAATCTATGGACTCCCCAGAGTGCTCGGGCTGCTTTTGTATTTTGTTTCTCTCCATGAGGTGGAAGATGGCTGTGTTGGGATTCAGTGGAATTGCAATATGTCTTTAATCAAGCTGTGGTCCTTTATCCACCTTTAGCTGCCATATCCAAGTTGCCACATAGATCTGTGGAGATTTTTCTAAAGCTTTGAGCTAGCACAGAACTAGCAGGGTTAGAGCTGACTTTGGTACATTACACATGCTCCTAAGTGCAGGTCAGACCTCATACAGAGGGGGACAGACTACTTGCAGCCTTCCTCAGCTCGTTCGTGGTGGACACAAGGCACAAAGTTGATCTCAGAGCTTGATCAACACCAAAATCAGCAGGAGTTTTGCTCTTTCTGTCTCAGTAGATTTCGTTGCAGGATTCAGATTGTAAACAATTTTAGGTAACGCAAGACCTTTTTCAGGTCTATATATTAGATTCGGGAAAGAAACTGCCTTGTACCAGTGTATTTAAGACATGCAGTTTGTGTTCTGTCTATAAAATGTTATTCAGCACCAATTAGCCTCAGAGGTTTCCTTCCAGAAGCCAGTGTCTTATACATTTGTTTGCAGACATTCTGCTCCCAAGAGTCTCTAGCTCTGATTCCACTAGAGACAGGTCTTATAAAGAATGGTAGAAATAAAAGAACACGTATTTTCTTGATTCCTGCTTGAAAGACATAATCGAAAACTAAATCGTATTTACACTATATTTAACTGAAATTGTGCTTTCCTGGCATATACAGCAATCTGTAGCTGTTTCGATTTCAGAAGCATTCCATATATTTCTCATGTTTTCCTTTTTTCCCAGTAATGAATTTCATCCAAGGGACACATCAATTTTCCAAGCCAAAGAAAGGAAGCACTAACCCCTTTCTCAGAGCATGCTGAGAAAATGGAAGAAATCAGGTTTTGATAGTAAACAACACTTGCCAAGTGGGCCAAAATGCCAGTACGGGTAAGTGCTTGACAATCACATTAATCACCATGAGGGAGAGGGGTTATGCAGCCAGACATCGCACTCTGGAAGTGCTTGGGCACGCGATGATTTCTGAGGCAGATTTGTAGTTCTGGAGCATGGCTGGTTGCTACTAGTCGTCAATGTTCACTGTCCATTTTGAGCAGTGAATTCAGAGCCATTCAGCCCCGATGAATCCTGACAAGCAGAAATGGAGCCATATTCTATTTTCTGAAATGTCTTCTCTCATTACACATTGGTGTTCCTTTGACAGCTTCCCTTCCTGCTGTCATAACTGCTTCTGTCATCCAGCTTCCAATGAGCTCAAAAGAAAACTCTGAATTTTTTCTTAACTAATGATTGCTGATGTTTGGCTCTTCTGTACTTACATTATTGGTGCAGAGTTCTCTTAAATCCTTTTTATATCACAGCATAGCACAGACACAACATTTGCGGTAGTGAGTTTATTTGGCTTTCTGCAGGGCTTTTTGTATATTGCAGTGGGGTCCAGAGTTCGTATTTGTCAGGTGAGCATCCCTGTCAGTAGAAGCCAAAGCAGCGGGAGATATTTGAGGCTCTACACCCAATCTGAGAATGACTGACATCAGTCATATCTCTGTCTTCAGTGAAATAATATTTGAAAGTTTGGGTCACTAAAAGAGCAAACAGAATTTGAGCCATGTGTTTCATACCAGTTTCTTTAGACATTATAGCATTTTGCTCTGAATTTGAAGATTGGTAGATATATTTATCAAAGAGGTTGTTGGTTTTTTTTTCCCCCACAGGTTATTGTGACAGCAGTGTGGTATAAGAAATCATGATAATAAATTTCCCATAAGATATACAAATGACTATCAAGTTGATCTATTCTACATAATATCTCCCAGCTCTGTCATTGTAAATAGAGAGTATATGGTCTTGGGTTAAACTTTGTTGGTGAACGGCTGTCCTTTACCTAATACTTGAGAAACCTTTACAATTTCAACAGATCTTTGTACACTTTTAAAC
>VXAV01011663.1:206958-218570 GCA_013399715.1 Alectura lathami
TTTTTTTTGTGAGTGCCAAACAGTGCCAGATATTTCTATTACTTGCCACCCTTGTGCTGCCACTTCAGATCTAGTCAGTGGTTGGCATACGACCTGAGGAAATACTGTGGTCAGGGAACTAATCACTAGAAAATCTGCAGCGAATGTTTAAAGACGTTGCTGTAGCCTGTATGAATCAAAGAAGCAAGTCAGTACTGAAAGAAAAATAATAAAACCTTGTGCTTAGATGTGGCCCGATTTTTCAGAGGTTTGAACATGTGAAGCTCCATTTGGCTTCAGCAGGTTTATTCAAAATCACTGAAAGTCATTCCAGCAGAAACTAGACCGTAACAGTCAGTGTATTGTTGTAGCTGATTACTTCCCAAATCATAGTACAGAATCAAACAATATTTTAAAATGAGTCATCTTTCACATTCAAGGAAATGTTTAAATGGATTTTTTTTTTGGTGAAAAAATAGAGTTTTCAGTCTTCCTAAAACACAAACTTATACAAAACCTCCCTTTGAAATATAATGATAGACAGAAAATTTATTTGTATAAAGTTACTAATTACTTCCAACCATTGAATTACATAAAACAACGGAGTATCTCGCAATGTACAGAAAATGACAACTTGAAATCAAAGCTAAGGTTCAAGACTCGTAAGAGATACTTTATGGAGAAAAAGGATTGAACAAGTAGGCTAGGGTTTTTGGAGGGTTGGACTCAAAGGCTGTTCTGCACCTGCAGTGGCTGGGGAAGGTGAAGAGGGAGGGCGCAACATTCTTTCTGCACCTTAGCAAGAAAGGCCTGGCAACAAATGGCTTAATAAGATAAACCTTTAAATAAAAACAGAAGAGGAAGAGGAATAAAGTAGTGAGTGCATCTTCTGTTCCTTCAGATGATAGGCACCCCATGTGCCTAGGCAGAGCCCAGATGGGTTTTTCCACAGTGTACGGCACAGAGCAGATCCTGTCCATGGAGAGAAGCTCTCCTCTCCTCTTTTTTTTTTTTTTTCTTTTTTTTTTTGGCATTCAAGCTATTACACATTTTCCTTGCAAGAAAACAACTCATAATGGATGATCTCATGCAAACTTGTTGCTATACTTTCATGTAAAGGCAAGGCCACATAGGTAGTGAAACAGCCAGCACGAGTGGAAGCTGCCTACAGGCTCCTTTGTTGCAGTGACCTGACTGAGCTCATCCTGCAGCCAAGGACTTGTGCAGCACAAGGCCAGGGTTAGGGTTAGGTTTATGATATTTTTGCTTAAGGAATGGAATATAACCTTTACTCTTTACTCTTTTTACTCTTTTTCACAGTTTTCTGAGGTTCAGTAAGGCTGGAAATTGATGAAAAGGGACACAAGTTTGAATAAATGCAAATTTAAAGTGTACATCTAAGAATATTAACTACTAAGACAATTGAGTTCAATTGTAGCGGAAATATTTAGAACAGAAAGAAATGGACATCATATTAGCTAACGCAGTTTTGGACAGAGCTGAGTAGTATGATCACCTACATCTGGGAAAAAGTTGACTACAACCACTGAAGAGAAATATGGCTGGAGAAAGAGCCAAATAATCAGAGCCTTAACAATCAGGACTGAAAAGCTAATTACATGTAAATAATTGGAGAGGAAATATTCAGTGTTGTGCAGGTACTTTTGTATATCAGAGCAGAAGGCCAAGGGTTTGCACATGTCTCAGAATACAAATGCAGAACAGACGTAGTTGCTTTGTTGAAGGGTCAGAGGATGTGGTGATGCAACTGAGAATGGTAGCGTGGCAGGACTGCAGATGTACTGGGCTCACCGAGATGACTGACTCGGGAAAGCAGAGCTTTGAGGAAGGTTCTTGGCAGAACAGGTGGGCAACAGCCAGGCTGCTGCAAGCTGTAGAGGAGTGCAACATAGACTGTAAGAAAGTCAGAAGGCTATGGCTCCGCAAAGGCTTTACAGAGGTCTTTGCTGCTACTCGCTGATGTTCTCAAATCCACAAAGGCAACCAGAGTGGAACGGGTAATGAACATAGCCTGTGACATGTCCTTTCTGATGATGATGTCAGAATGATTTTCAAGATATTTCCTCTTTGTTCCTCTCCTGTGAGTTTTGTTTGCATTCTGGCCTGAAGTACCCAGATGGAAAACCACAATGCCATTGTTAATGCTTGTTGTCATACAATTGCACTGCACTAACTGAGCTATCCAGTTGTTGATTAGATAGAAACAAGCAGGTACAAAAGGATGCAGTTTAAAAGGGTGACCTACCCACCTACCTGGCTGCTTTCAATGTATGCAGAAGTCTAGTTTAAAATAACAGGAACTGAGAAATTAACATTGTTGACGTGACATTTTGAGTTTCTCTTCTCCATGTCTGTTCTGTGCAATTATTGTTTAGCCTCGTTGTGTACGGTGAAAGAAAATAGGTTGTTTACTCTAGCTCTAAGCTATGCTGCAGGCAGATAGGAGTATTTACTTGAAATAGAAAATGCCTGTAATAAACAAGGAAATACAGATAAAACTAATTGTGATGGCTTCCATCAGGTCTGTCATTGCTGCACTTATTGCCTGATTTGTTCGAAAAGCATGGATGTTTCTTCTAAGACATCTCCTCTAAGACATTTCCTCTAGGACATCTGGCTTGCTACCTAGTTGGTAAGTAATAATTGATTTTTTAAGTTTTAGTTAATTTTAAAACAGGACAATTCCCTCCAATAATATTTTAGAAAAGTAGATTGTTTTCCTATATAGTACTGACATAGTTTATTCTTACCATAAAGATGTCTAATCATTGATTGTCCTTCCACATAGATTCCAGCACTGTAATTATTCCCATTCAGGCGTCTTTTGCCCCGATTTGTTATCGATAGTAACATTTTTTTTACAGATCTGTTGCTCCCCATTCGTCTGCAAATCCATGTGTTTTTGAATTGAGATGACCCCAAACCGCAGATCTGAGATTCACATCTGTTTTGTCTCCTTTCTCCCATTCACTGTGAGAGCTTTTTCTGTAAGGTTTTAGTGCAGCTATGTCCCACTAGCCACACATAATCACCACTTCAGCCAATGCAGAAGCAAGTAGGTGTATGTAAAGACCTTGCAAAGAGGCTATCAAGACTTGTTTCTTGCCTCCAGAAAGGTCTTTTAATTATTTCAAAGGAATATACAAGAAATACTGAAGAAGAAGGTTACAGGACAATTGATCCAAAGGAAATATTCTTAGTAAAAGTAAGTATTTTAAGAACAGCTTATAGAAGAAAAAAGCTGTCTCCTGCAACTTAATTTTTAAAGTAGATTTTGAACACACAAGTGGTTATGTTAATTTTAGGATTTTTTTTTCTCTGAAAATTCTTCATATGCTTCAAAGCATAGCAAATTTACATTATCGACACTGAAAAAATAAACCTTTATTCAATGTCCAGAAAAAAAATCCTTATTAAAATTATTTTAAGGTGTTCTGTTCATGACAGGTATTAATTGCCTTTGTTTGGGGGCTATAAGTTTAATTTAAATGTCATTATGCAATTTTTCCCTCAATTTAATTTTATATTTATCCTTCAAGTAATGCCTTTTTGAAACTTCATATTACATCATATAATCACACTTCTCATTAATTTCTAATATATACATTTCATTAATGACAAATCCCTATGTTTGTAAATGCATTGTTATTATTCAGTTTTCAGGATCAAAGCATCTCTTATTTAATAAATCATAATGATATTCTGACAAAAGCTTTCTTCATATACCTTATTGTAAGTGCTATTTTTGGTACAGAAACTGAGATGTGATTCTTGGAAGAGTGAGAATGGGAGGAAGGATTCAGTATGATTCAACCTAGATTTTATACTGTGCTTATCAACACTGTATCTGTAGCATCGGCTGTAGATAAAAGCTGTTCCAGTTTGATTTATGTCAAAGTTTAAAACAGCTGAAATGGCTATTAATTGATTTAAATGAAGGCTCAGATAGATAAGCAATTCACTACAGCAGTAAACTGTGTATTGCCAGAGGAACATAGATGTAAATTTTCAGGTTTTTTTTTTTCAAAAACAGACTTGTGGTCAATGTGAAATGGCATAAGTGGCTGTGAATTAGTATGCAACAAGCATGCTTAAATCTCAGTGAGGAGAGGAAATGCAACCTCCACATACCTCTCACCTGTAATGTGATGGATTCTCCTGATACATTCTTCCACCACTCCATCCTGAAGCTGCTTCTGTGAAAGGAGGTTACCTGAGACTATGCTGCCCTCAGAGTGCCTGTGTATACTCAGTATGTCTTTTCTGCTCTGGCTATGGTGATTTAGAAAATGAAGGAGATTAATACAGCAGGACACAGGTTAATTCTTATTGAAGAACCAGTTTACAGCACCAGTATTTTCGAATGTTTCTCCATTCTTTCTTTTTTTTATCTACAGTTTTTGATTCTAAGATGTCAGGTTGAAGTACCAGATGCTAGGAGGGAAGCTATGTCCATTTCAATAAAGAAAATGAAAACTGGAAGTCTCCTTAGAAAATCTATTCATATATTGTTTTCAGTGATGCTTTACCTATATGCTTTTGGAAGTTTATATAGAACCTCAAATGTGTCCATTTCTGTACAATATTTATGACAAATATTTTGAATATATAAAATTCAGATGCATCCCAGTTCCTGCTTTTCTTCACAGGTGCTGAACTTATCCGGGATGCAAAAGCAGTTAAATTGTATGTGTTCTTGCATTCACTTGAATTTCTGCTATCCTGTAATTTATTTTTATTTCGTACAGGAGGAGCACTCCATTTTTTCTCTGTCAATGGCTTTTGGAGGAGGACACTTAACAGTGGCTTTAATGGTTTGCTGCTTAGAGAAATTTTCTGGTCCCAAGGGCACTGGATATTACGACAGTTGACAGAGAGGTGCTAGCATCAGCAACCCTGTGCTTCTCACTTTCACTGCTAGTGGCATTGATGGCCAGCTTAGAGGGGGCTAGAGAATATCAAGTGAGGAGCCTGGGGACTGAAGTGGCAGCCTTTCTTCTTTTTTATTTTAGGTTTATGCATTTTAAGTCACTCCTCATTGATGTCTGGAAAAGACTCCTAGCAGAAAAATACACAAGAGATAAAGTGAAATTGTGCAATACACCAAACAAGAGTTCCTGGTGGTGGCAAGGTCAACCCAATAAAATAATAAATTAAACTCTGCAAGAGCCATTTTTGTTTCAGACTCCAAGTTGATGTTTTCACAATTGATTTACTGTTGTAGAATGTGTCTTTGCAGAATAAGAGAATTAATATTTCTTGATTCCCTTTTTTCTTATTATTTACAAAAAGGAGAGATGAGACAGTTATAAAGTTTTCTTGATTCTCCAGGCTCTTTATGGAAAGACCAACAAGAATTTGTTTATGTCTGTTTTTTGTGCTCTTCCTATATATACCACAACTTTTAAAAAACTGTCACAAATGACAGATGGCAGTGATAGATTCACCTATAGGCCAGATGGACTAGAGGCCTAGGGCAACATAAACTAGGACAACATGGAGTAGTCAAAAGGAAAAAGGAATTGCCTCAAGATTAAAGGCAGCTTTGCAAAATTTGACTCCCCCCCATCATCTGCAGTGAGCAATTTCTTTTTTCCTTAGCAAGCGGAAGATTATCTTCAAAGCTTCCACTTTTTGCCACAGTTACTAAAAGCAGGGATAGTGTGACACATTTACTGTAGTGGAAGTATATGATGCAGGAAAAGTGGGTTCTGTTCTTCTCTAAATACATATTTTGTTCTTCATTTCTTTATCAGCTAGTCATATGCATGATTTCATGTCCTGTGGTGCAAGAGCGTAAATAAACATTAAATATTGCTTGCTCTAATGGTCAGATGAAAAAGATGAGAACCTAAAAATAATGGTTCCATTTCCACTTACCCTTCCCCAATGGCTGTGAGTGATTGCTGCAAGCCAAACACTTGATTACGGTCAGAATCCAGTACCGGTTTGGGCTGCCACAGTGGGTGTCAAACCATGGCAGGCAGAACAGACATCCCCGGCTGCAGCGTCAGAAGGGCAGTAGTACTGCGGGTCTGGACTTGCGGCAGGGCAGAGGACATGCAGTAAGATGGTGGACTGGACTTCTGGAGCTAAAACAAGGGCCTTGAAAAAAAGGATGAAGAATTAGCCATGCTATGATGCAGATATATGCTACTGGCCTGCAAAAACACCTAGAGAATTAAGGGCAAATATTTTCAGTTATTCAATAGGTGGGGTAGTGATTAAGTTTTTATTTCTCCTCTGGGTGACAGAAAGTGTTATTTGATCAGTAAGCCATTTTCTTCATAGTTATTTCACTTAAAATAATGTGGAAGAAAACAATTTAAATCAACTCTCACTATTAATTAATATCCAGGACTTGATATTTTTAAGAGTTTTTTGGCACATAGCATTTTACTGAAGCGGAATTTAAGATGGATATGCAGTAGTTTGGGATTATTTTTTTTTTTCTGTTTACTGTAAGTTCATACATGAGCCAAACTTTTATGCGGCTGCCACTTTGGAAGAGAAACACATTGTGCATTTTGACTGGTGGACCAGCAACAATCAGTGCCATAGCAATAAGCTACCGTGAGAGGAAGCTCACTTAAACTGTCAGCATGCTGGCAGTGGAGTGCCTCTACTTTGTAAGAAAAAGTTTTTCAAACTTACTGCTCAGATCAGCAATTCTTCAAAATGTTGTGAAAGCCTTTTTAGCATTCAAGGGATTTTACGTTTGTGCTATTCACATCAAATAATGCAGTAGGTATCATTTCCTTTTTCAGGTATTTTGCCTTGGAAATTAGGTGGAGTTGTGGTTTCCTTAGCCTGCCTGGAGACAGGTGTTTCTGAGTAGCTACGTAATGACACAGCATTGCTTACCCAGTAGTGCAGCCAAGTCTATACAGCTGGACCCTGGAACATGTCAGTCAGTGCCCAGCTCCCCAGGACATCCATGGTGGCCAGGAAGGAGCAGAAGGAGACATACAGTCAGCATGGAGAGGATTTTGTACTCTATTATATGGGAGTATATTTTGAGAAAGCATGCAGCAAGCAGGGTAACAAATATCTTGACCACAGAGCAACTATTTTTGTGGTGGCTGTGGTCTGGAGGCTCCAATTCATGACTGCAGAGCAAAAAGTCATAGTAGTTCTGGCCACAATGTGCCTGCAGGGGGAATAACCCACTGGTGCTAGGAGGCACCCAGCTTCCCCTAGCTGGTCCAGTTTGTAAACCAGTGTTCCAGTATCCTTTCAGAACAGTTCAGGCAGCTCTCTGCTGCTGGGTGGGAAGCAGGCTGCTTTCTAATGCCTTCAGTGATGGGAGTGGTAGCCTTCAACAGAGGCTAGGGAACAAACAGCTGAGGCTGATAATGATGATTAGAATGGTAGTCACCACAGCAGGAGTTATCAGCAGTCATCAGTTAGAGCTCAATCCCCTACAGACCACTGTTTTTTCTACAATACAGAAAGAAAAAGCTGTTTTGTGAGCAAGGCCTGATTTTCTACAGATTTATTGTGTTGTGTCCATTAAACACTCCTCCACTAGCTACTTTTTAGCTGCTTCCACTTCTCAATGCTTCTGTGTCAGCCCTCCATATTCCTCTGCAATGGTCTTTCTGATCATGTATTGTCACTGTGCTTGAAAATACTTTCAGGTAAAACTGAAATAAAATTTCATGAGAATAAAATGCATTGTTTAACCTGATTCTTCATTATTATCTGATAGCCTGACACCATTATTAGATTAAAAAAAAAATCTGTTAAATTGGCTTTTTCAGCAGGAATGGTATTTTTAACTAAATGAAATTTAAGGTGTTATCTATTGAGCTCTGAGCAATTTGGAGGAAGGAAGCATCTTATGATGGTCTTAAACTCTTGGCAAAACAGCAGAGGCTTCTAGTTTGTTGTTTAAAATGCTGTACAGAAAAAAAAAAAAAAAATCATTTGCAGTCTTGGACAGAAAAACGTACAAATTTTCCAGAGGGAAAAATAAAGATGTCTAACTAGCACTAACCAATTTAGCATTACTGAAATAAATTTATGTTGAAACAAAACTAGAAAAATAGAGTGGGAAGGATAGGGTTTCATGAAGCATGCTACATCCGTCTAAAAACACTAACTCTCGTAAAAATACAGTTCTGCATCTTTTGTAATACCACAGTAACTCACTTCACACCTGCAAATGGAAAATACTTGAAGCAATTTGTTCCCCCTCTCAGATGTATGTTTTATAGCTTCCTTACCAAAATGCGATTGTTTCTGCTTTTTTTTTTTTTTTTTTTTTCACTTGACTCTTTCGAAACCAAAAGCTGCGAGATGAGACGGTCTGCATTTTGATCAGGTGAGTCTGGCACATACACTGTAAATCAGTATTGAAACAAACATTGCAAAAATAACTTTATTTCTCAATGTTTCTAGTTGTATTAAGGTCAATGATGACTTTAGTTTATTTCCATTTAAGCAGATGTAGCTATTGAATCTTCCAAAATATTATAAAAATATGATAAGAGTGAGAGAGAGATGCATAGAATGGTAAAAAAAATAAGTTCTGTAATTGCAGTAGGGACATAAATTAAGAGTGATTTGAGATGCATCAAGAAACAAGCACAGGAAAAGAATGTTGGTAGAGATAGATGAAAAGGAGAAAATTCCAAATTAAAGGAGACATAAATGTGAAAAAGAAATTCTATGGAGAGAAGTTAGAGACAGGAGAGAGATGAAGAAAGCACATGAGAAGAAAGCTTACATTATAAGTGATGTTTCAGATTTACTATGTGTTGCATGCAGCAATTGACACAATTCAGTATTCAACGCTTTTTACTTCTGTTACTCTGCTCACAGTCATGGACAGGATGGGAATGTCTAAAGAGTTAGGAAGACAGATCAAAAACACATCTGTCCTAGAATGTTTGCAGTCTAAAGTCAAAATACAAGA
This sequence comes from Alectura lathami, assembly GCA_013399715.1. Classification (NCBI taxonomy): domain Eukaryota; kingdom Metazoa; phylum Chordata; class Aves; order Galliformes; family Megapodiidae; genus Alectura; species Alectura lathami. The sequence goes on from VXAV01011663.1 coordinate 215,879, forward strand.
CAATGTATGATACAGACAAAAGGAGAACACAAGGAAATGTTGACATTGGTGACTGAAGGTGTTAAACAGGCCTGATGGCAAGGAGGTGGAACCAGGTGATCTTTAAGGTCCCTTCCAACCCAAGCCGTTCTATGATGACTCATGCCAAGTGTTTCTAAATGGAATTTGAAGGACAACAATGAAGTAGATTTAAGGACAGTTATTGAAAGGTCTTCTTAAGAATGAGGAACAATAAAGAAGACAGACACTATGTATATAGTTAAGAAGCAGATGTGACTGAGTGGTTATTGGGTGTTGAGTCACCAGTAAACCAGCAAATGCAATTTGATAGTGTCAAGAGAGTGAGGTGAAAAATAACCTTGAAAGTGGAGATGACTAAGTTGTGCTTAAGTCTGAAGACAACAGCATGCTAGTGGAGAAACAGAGAGTAAAGAGGATAAAAGGAATAATCTCAATAGACATGAGCATCATAAAACTGCATTCATCAAGACCAACGAAACAGATATAGCAATATCAGAAATATGGAGTGATTAGAGTCTGGACACGACTTTCAACCTGGTGGTTGGATGAGGCCTGCCGTAAATGTTTTTGTTTGTTTGTTTGTTTGTTTGTTTGTTTTTACTGTAGAAAGAAGTATCTAGATGTAGTCTTGGGAGCAAAGAAAGATTCGAGTCAAGGACGATGCTCTGTTTATTTTCCTGAGTAAGAAATGAAAATGTGGGACTGCCTGTAAAGATCTGCGAAGAACCTTGTGGAGAGAGATCAATGGTGAATGTATATTCAGTGTTTGTAGTGTTTGTACAGCTTGCCTGAGTTCAGGACCTAGTCCAAAGGCTACTGTTGTAAAGAAGAGGCTTACATGATCTCACTGAATGGTATGCAGAAGACATAGATTATTTACCCAGCAGAAGTGCAGCTTTCTACTGGAGCCATTTGTTAACAGCATGCACTATACTACTGTGACAGTTCATTATTTTTAAGAATTTCCAGTTTGAACTGCCTTTCCTGATTTTCACTATGCATTTGAATCTCAGCACAAGATGGATTAGTTGAACAAGCCTTCAAAGAAGTAACAAAGTGACCAGAAGAATACGTGCTCAAAATTAAATTAACGTTTGGACACCCAAGATAGTAACAGACAGTAGGAGCAGAAGTTGCATCGTCTGAGGACTATGTAGAAATTTGCTGAACCTGGCCTTGAAATTCACATATTTTGTTCACGGAAACAACTGTAGAAAAAGATGCTTAGGCCCAGGAATCCTCCTGCACTCTTTCATCATCAGAAGGCTGTTACGAAATCTTTATCAAAGCAGCCATAGATTTTCCCCAGCAAGTAAAACCCAGAACCATGGACATGAAAAGATTTTCATGGGATGAAATATTATGTTCTTGTGAGTATTTCTGACAGCTATGAAAGGTGTTAAGCATCTGTGTGTTGTAAGCATCTGTGTGTGGTATTCAAGGAAGTCTCCTGGAGTTTCAGCAGAAGATTGATTTTCTCTTGAATATCAGGGTGTGTCAGGAGTTGTAGGGCAGAGAAACTTTTAGGCCTGCTTTGACAAAATGTCCTCACATCATAATTAGGGGATTTTATGTGGGTATTCCTGCCTGTAGCAGGACTGAAATGAAAATTTATATGTAGAAAAATGTGCTATATAGGGGAAGATAAACTGGGGAACTAAAGAGAAAAACATAATATCTATTGGGTTAGAAGAATGAAAAGTGACTCTGTAAACTTGTGCATGGTTTTAGAAATTTGAATTTACTTTATTCTTTCTTGGCTGGCATTGTAAATACCAAAGTAAATTTTAAATTGAAAAAGTCTATGTATTCAAAAAAATATTAATTCACAGAACAAAGTAGGAAATTAGTCATGGTTGATGTATTTTAATAAAGCTTGTTGAACAGTTTTACAGAAAAATTTCAAATATACTTGACCATCTTCTGTGGAGAATATTGAAGGCATTTTGTCCTAAAACCTTGTAGCTGGCCTTTTCCATCTTCAGATAGATATTCCTGTGTATTGTGTATGTGTGAACTGAGTGTAACAATAAGACTAAGCCACTGCTATTTCAGTTAAACATAATGTTCCCTGAAAGTGGATAATTATCAACATTGTTCTCTGGATGCTGCTGCAGGTTTTATTTTCCACTGTCACAGTAATTTTCTTTGCCTATTTTTCTCTACTTGTTTTCTAAAAACATTTATTCAGAAGTGACATTTTTATGCCGCATGCAACTGTTACATGTCATCACGTGATTTGAACACAGAGGCAGATAGGTATGAATTCTGCAGATTTTTTTGTTTTAAATATTGACTGCATAGTTGTTCCTCATATCTAAACAAACAAACAAACAAGCAAACAAAAAAATACATTTGCTTTGAATCTGTCTGTCTTCCTTTTGTATTTGTTTTCAATAGGATTTCAAGTGCTTGAATTTCAGTGCAGGGAATGGCCCAGGAAAGGTAAATCATATGTCTGACTGTTCACAAGATGAGGGGTAGATTCCTGTAGAGCAAGACTGTCAAGACTTCCTGAGTACATGATCCTCAGAAACAGTTCTTAACTCATCACTGGGGCTGATAAAATATCTAGACAAAATTCTTTTTAGGCAGCTGACATGAACACATTCTTTTTTTTTTTTTTTTTTTTTTTTTTTTATTTTTAATTTTTGTTTAAATTTTTATTTTT
>VXAV01011663.1:218605-232950 GCA_013399715.1 Alectura lathami
GTACTTTTGCACACACATGGAAAGACGACACAATACTCATTCTCCTGACTTCACAGAATCACAGAATTGTAGGGGTTGGAAGGGTCCTCTGGAGATCATCTAGTCCAACCCCCTGCTAAAGCAGGTTCCCAACAGCAGGTTACAGAGGAAAGCGTCCAGACAGGTTTTAAGTATCTCCAGAGAAGGAGACTCCACAACCTCTTTGGGTAGCTTGTTCCAGTGCTCTGTCACCCTCAAAGTAAAGTTCTTTCTCATGGTCATGTGGAACTTCCTGTGTTCCAGTTTGTGTCCATTGTCCTGTCACTGGGCACCACTGAAAAGAGCCTGGCCCCATCCTTTTGACACTCATCCTTGAGATATTTCTAAACATCTGTATGGTTCCCTCTCAGTCTTCTCTTCTGCAGGCTAAACAGTTTCAGGACTCTCAGCATTTCACCATAAGGGAGATGCTCCAGGTCCCTAAGCATCTTCGTAACCCTCCACTGGACTCTCTGCAGTAGTTCTCTGTCTTTCTTGAACTGGGGAGCTCGGAACTGGATACAGAACTCCAGATGTGGCCTCACGAGGGCAGAGTAGAGATCACCTCCCCCAGTCTGCTGGCCATGCTCTTTTTAATGCACCCTAGATCCCATTGGCCTTCTTGGCCACAAGGGCACACTGCTGACTCATGGTCGGCCTGTTGCACACCAGGACACCCAGGTCCTTCTCTGCAGAGCTCCTTTCCAGCAGGTCAGACCCTAGCCTGTACTGATGCACGCGGTTGTTCCTCCCCAGGTGCAGGACTCTACACTTGCCCTTGTTGAACCTCATTGGGTTCCTCTCTGCTCAGCTCTCCAGCCTGTCCATGCCTCGTTGAATGGCAGCACAGCCTTCTGGGGTGTCAGCCACTCTACCAGCTTTGTATCATCAGCAGATTTGTTGAGGGTACACTCTGTCCCTACACTGATGAAGATGTTAAACATGACCAGGCCCAGTACCAACCCCTGGGGAACACCGCTATCTACAGGCCTCCAGCTGGACTCTGCACTGTTGCTCACAACCCTCTAAGCTCTGCCAGTCAGCCAGTTTTCAGTCCACCTCACTGTCCACTCATCTATGCCACGCTTCCAAAGCTTAGCTAAAAGGGTGTTATGGGAGACAGTGTCAAAAGCCTTGCTGAAGTCAAGGTAGACAACATCCACTGCTTTCCCCTCATCTACCCGGCCAGTCATGACGTAGGAGGCTACCAGATTGGTCAAGCATGATTTTCCCCTTGGTGAATCCATGCGACTACTGCTGATAACCTTTTTTCTTCCACTTGCTCGGAGATGACATCCAGAATAAGTTGTTCCATCTTACTGCCTGTGCACAGCCATGGGCTGAGCATAGCTTTGAGCAAAGGAATTCAGGGTTACCAGATATTGCAACTCTCTGCAACAAATAACAACTCCCAAGTAACCAAACAGGCACTGGTTTTTAGCTACAGATGTAGATTAATGCTAGTCTTTGTTTCAAGTGTCAGGATTCAGAGATCGATTCTTACAATCTCTGTTGATTTCTATAGGAACAGCCAAATTTGTAGGCTAAAACCCAGACTCCTGCTTTGTTGCATGTGTAACTAGATCACTGACAAATCAAGCAATGTTTCTGTTTTCCTTCTCTGATAGTCATATCATTGTATTGCATGGAGAATAAAATAACATAACTTCATTATCTGACATTATTACTTGTTACCTGATTTACTGCTTATAATTTACATGATTATATCTAGATAAATGAAATTTGATAAAATTAGTGATTAAAACAGCCCATTAAATGAACTAGTTGAAAGGGAGCAATCACTGGTAATGAAAGAAGATAAGGGAATGCACTGGAATAATTACTTTTTATTTTCTAATGAAATGTCGTTCTACTCTTTTCGTTCCTTTCATTTTTCTTTCTGCTTTTGACCTTACTATAATATTCTTGAAGACAATTTTTTGTTTTTAAACTAAATAAGGAGTCAGACATTGTAGGCATTTTTGTGATTAATCATTTGTACCGTTTGTGAAACCTTGCTGTGTAAAATGGCAGCACAAAGTCATATATCATGTCTCAAGTAAATAAAGTAATGGCTGCAGTAAAACCTACACAGAAATTGTTGCCATCCAGAGGCTGACAGCATTTAGGAACTGAAGTATTTGCGAAGTTTCATTATTTTTACCTGTATCTCTAGTAGTGATAGATATATGAACACTCATATTTGGCTTTTATGATGATGCTTTTGGAACTGCAGGCTCATGCTCCTCCAAAGGAATTTATGGGGAACCATTTAATTTCTTCTTTGGCATAGCATTCCCTTCCACTCTGTTTAAGTGAGCAACTCAAGTAATCTCTATCAGCTCCCATCCCTAAGTCCACTATTCCATCCTTGGCACTTACTATCCTGGTATATTTGCCATGAAAAGGAGTATAGAATGTCTTTTCATTACTAGTGTTTGCAGCAAATCTGAAGATTTCGTTTTGTTTTCCTTCCCGGCATTGCAGCCTCATATATACTTTGTTTTCTTAAAGGGCTTCCTCTTGCTAATTTTAAACACTTCCTGTTATTTTAAGTATATCTGGAAAGCTCTAATGTTACCGGAATTTAAAACACCTTTGAAGACTGCTGCTCATTCTTTCTTTTGCCAAGAGATATTTATGTATATATATCCCTAGCTCTGGAAAGTTATTACAGAATTTGTAAGCAGACACACTGAGGTCTGACAACACAGCAGCTGTAAAGTAAGAACATCTGTGTTTAAGCACTGTAAGTACCAGCTCAGACTGTAGGCTAGTTCACACTAAAATCTAGAATAAACATCCTAAACGTGTATGCACTATCCACAGAGCTTATGGAAAGCAGTGAATAACCCATCTGTAATGTTGCACAGATACTCATGGACAGAGTGTTTCTAAAAATCTCACTTTGATCAGTCTCTGTCCAGAAGGCGAGAGTAGTCTCTGTTACAATGTCCCTTGCAGTGACAACTTCAGATTTACTGAATAAGATTCTATGAACTATTCCAGTTCAGTTGGGCCATGGTCCTATGAAATCACTGCAGCATATGTGTGATCCATTGCTACTGATTATCTTGAATTTGACATTAAAAAATGTTCTATCTTAACTAAATACACAATCGTTTTCCATGTGACCGTTTCTGCATCTGTAGGAACAGTTGCTACTGACTATTTAAAGTAATCTATATAGAGTCCAGTTAAGGCTACAGCAGAAACTGCCTGGGGGAGTCCCTAGGACGGCCACTTTCTCCACCCAGGGAGTTAATCAGCACGTCCTGAGCATAAAAATAGTGTCTGGTAATTGGACTAAGCACAGCAGGAGCTGTCTGGGTGAAGTGACTGTCCAAATCCACCCCGAGTGTATCTGTAAGGGTCAGTTAAATGCTTTGTTGTGGAGTTCAGTCAATTGCCTTCTTTCGAGTCAGTGTTTGTATCAAATAAACCCACTGAACCATTTGTCTCAGTTATGCAGAGACTAGCTGACAAGTTCCTGGGCCACCCAGGCTCCCATGCCTTCCTGTCCAGTGAAAAGTTATAGCAGAGCTTACCCAAAAGTAGCTTCATACTTCTCACTTCCACAGGAATTTCTTTTCATCATGAAGTTGCTACTATAATAAGCGTACCAGTTTTTTATAAACGTAATTCAGATTAAGTGGAAGGTTACAAATATTTTCTGACACACCAACTTTCACATTCAAACCCCAGAGAAAATGCTTTGTACCTTAAAAATAAAACAATTCAAGAATGTCCATTTGTTTACGATTATTAGCCATTCTGACACTATTTCTGTAAAGACATTTGATTACAATAGTAGGATATAGTTTCTGTGTATGTATAAATGCTTTCTATTTGTAAGATGTTACAACAATGCATGCATCTTCGATGCTTCAAAGTTTTAGGGATTACAGTTGTTCATTTATGGATGTTTAATTGCTCCAACAGGCTCATTTTAATTGTTTCTGCAGCAGCAGTCAGTGAGGATCAAATTCAGAAGGAGTTTAGCAATTTAGTTGTCCTCTGAAGAATTAATTTGATAAACTTGGACATGAAATCCAGTCCTTACAGCGTGAAATAGTGACTACTTAGTCCTGCAAATCTCAAGACCTTTAACTATGAATTAGCTACTGACTTCTTCCTGGTATTCAGTCTTGTGCATTATGCAGTCTGCTCTAAAGACAAAGATTCAAACAAGGTTACCTAGGAGCAAATGCAAAAATGTTTATGATGGGACTGGAGGTACAAGACGAGTTTTTTATACCTGTTAGGATGAAATACAATGTGATTTGGATGTTGAAATTCTGCCATATTGAAAGAAAGAGGAAATATTTATCTTGGAAGCTGATTTAAAACACTCAGCTGTCTTTCAAATGGCCCAAAGATTTTATGTGTTGCAGGCATTTCCAAGAGAAATACATTGACATAGGCATTGGCAAGGTAGTCAAAAGCAAGAAGCTGTATTTTTTTTCTTGTCTGTCATTAATAAATAGAGATAACATATGGAATCCAATTCTCATTTTAGATATATATCAACGTACAGAGTTGTCTCACTGCACTGACTTCAGTGGGATTACTTACGATTTATGTCAGTATAAGCACAAGAGAATCACCCTGGTTACAACCATAGGTTACTGTATAGGGTGGCTTGTGTTTCTGGAAAGCATAGCATCATCAGTCCATAGTCAAAGAAGGTCAGTAGTGCTTTGTGAAGCTTTTTATTTTTTTTTTTCTCGGAGGACTGACAGGGTAAGAGACGAAGGCTGTGAAGACCAAGCCACTCATGGCAAAGAAAGAAGGTCTAGCATGGAAAGGAGATTTACAGTGACTATCAAGCAAAAGCAATTAAACTCAGGCAAATGTGCTTAGAAATAATTCTGCACCTTATCAACTTTGCAGGTTAACTCCACAAAGCTTCTGTGAGGGGAGAAAAAATGTTTGTGAAAAAAAAAAAAAAAAAAAAAAAAAAGCAGAGCCTCTTTATGTAGTCACAAAACCTAGTGACAGTTAAAATGGAAAAGTGCCTGGCTCTTCCCAGATCCAGTTACGTGCAGATTCTAACCCTCAAACCCTGTTCTCCTGGTTNAAAAAAAAAAAACATGAAAGAGAACAAAGGAAACCACCCAGAAGCAAGATCAAATAAAAACGAGAGCAACAACAACAAAAAGAAGAAGAAGAAAAAAAAAGAATACATGAAAAGGGAAAGGAATAAAAAAAGGAAAGGAAAGGAAAGGAAAGGAAAGGAAAGGAAAGGAAAGGAAAGGAAAGGAAAGGAAAGGAAAGGAAAGGAAAGGAAAGGAAAGGAGAAAGATTTTGACGTTTCTGCTAAAGCCAACTCTTCTCAGTAAGCTCTGAAAGTGCTGTCCAGAGAACAGCTCAGTCGATCTGACAGGAGGCCTCCTGCTTTGTGTTTCAGGCAACCTTTCTTGCATTTACATCTAATGCAAAACCCTCTTGCTTTAAAAAGTAGGCACTGTGGCCGACATCTACAGGTGTATTTATAGTTCAGCACCTCGCCGATTATTTAATTTACATTTCCATGGTAACTATTAGCAGCATCCAGGCAAAGAAAATACCTGCAGTCATTGCTCAACAATTACACTGCCACATACCCGGTATTGTTCAGTGTCATGCAGCAGTTCAAGAATACATGCCTGTGGGGCATTTTCCTACCATTAGTTCAGTCTAGTATGGTAAGACCTGGAGTTTCTGCCTACAAAATACACAAAACCAGGGGAAAAGGCTATTCTCCAATCCAGAGAACCAGCAGTCCAGGCTTATAACAAGGTGCACCTGGCATGCACATAAGCAGGTAGGGGAGAACTTAATGGAGTGGCTAAGGTGACAATAACCATAGGGTTTCTTACATGCATTTAAAGTTACAGAAGTCACAGATGACATCCAGCATTCCCCAAGGCAAATGTAACTGGCCTGTCAGCATCATGGTAAGAAAAGATGTGAGAGAGGGATTTACAACACAAAAAGTTGAGACGATGAGCAATGATGACATAGCACTTTTTTTCATAAACTCATATTCATATTGAATTTGAGTAGTGAGGATCGGGACCACTATTAGAGACGAGCAAAACGAATGTCATTTTTCAATGAGAAGAAAAATCTTATGGGTCTTGTTTTCACAGGAAGCACGGACCAAATAGATGGGGAATTACAGAGGTGGTCAGGATAATAAAATTGTACTTTCTAGGGTAGGGTCAAGAATTTAAAAAGGGTCTTTGGAGCCTGTTTTCTGCTAACCAGTGAAGTGAAGAGTGCATTCAGGTCCTGCTAAAGTCAAGGGTGAAATACGGTGACTTTTTTTTTTTTTTTTTTCCCCAGGAAGTGTCTCCACAAACACAAGTTCCTCTTTTCACCATCAACAATCATTTTCCATTTTCCCCTCACTGACCATGAAAAGAAGTGATTGCCTCAGGTAATTATGTGTACAGAAAAAAATTCTCACTACTTACTGAATGTCACCAATAACACGTTTAAGTGATTTACTGTACCTTGTAATTGGTTTTCTGAAAATATGAATATTTTACTGCCACTGTGGCAACTCTCCACAGCATCTATAACAGTGACATTCTTCAGGACATGATTAATGAGTTTTATTTTTTCTCTGTCTAGAAGTAAGAAGGTTAGAAGTTTTAAAATGATTTTCTTTATGAGAAGATGTGAAAAGATCATAATGCTGCATCTGATCAATTTGTGAGAGTTATTCTGAAGAGCCAAGCGACTAAAATAACACAGCAAATATTAAGAACAAGCTAGAGGAAGCCCATCATGCATAAAGTAATGCCACCTTATTGTCATACACTCCTTTACAGCTAATTTTGGGAGGCGGAATTAGCCTCTCTCTGAGTAAATGATGTGAGAACAGGAAAGCAGAGAAGAATGTCCATGAATGTTAAAGCCTACCTTAGTGGATGCCTTTGAAATCAGAGAATCACAGAATGGTCGATGTTGGAAGAGATCCTTGCTGGTCATCTGATTCAACCTCCCTGCTCAAGCAGGGTCCCCTAGAACATGATACCCAGGATGGTGTCCAGACGGGTTTTGAATATCTCCAGGGAAAAGGGCTCCACAACCTCTCTGAGCAACAGCAATTACAGTGCTCTGCCACTCTCACAGTAAAGAAGCTTTTCCTCACATTCAGAGAGTACCTTTGTGTTTCAATTTGTGCTCATTGCCTCTTGTCCTATCACTGGGCATCATTATGAAGAGTCTGACCCCATCCTCTTGACACCTTTCCTTCAGATACTTAAACACATGAATCAGATCGCCCCAGGCCTTCACTTGTCTAGGCTGAACAGGCCCAGCTCCTCAGCCTTTCCTCATATGAGAGGTGCTCTTATCCATTCACCATTTTAGTAGCCCTTCGCTGGGCTCTCTCCAGTAGTTCCATGTTTCTCTTGTACTGGGGAGCCCAGAACTGGACATAGTACTGCAGGTGAGGCCCCACCAGGGCTGCGTGTACAGCCCTCCACCTGCTGGCGATGCTCTTCTTAACGCACCCCAGGACAGCATTGACCTTCTTGGCCACAAGGGCACACTGCTGGCTCATGGCCAGCCTGTTTTCCACCAGGACCCACAGGTCCTTCTCTGCAGAGCTCCTTTCTGACAGGTCAGCCACCAGCCTGTACTGGTGCATGTAGTTACTCCACCCCAAGTGCAGGACCCCACCCTCCAGCCTGTCCAGGTCTTTCCAAAAGGCTCCCACAGCACCTGAGGTTTCAGCCACTCACAACATTGTATCACCATTAGACTTGCTGGGGAGACACTCTATCCCTTCATCCAATTCATTAATGAATATCTTAAATACCAGATCCAGTATTGACCCTGGGAAGACATCTCTACCTTCAGACCTCCGACTAGACTGATCACAGCCCTCTGAGACCTGCCATTCAGCCAGTTCTTAACCCAGCTCACCATCCACTCATCCAGCCTACAGTTCCTGAGCTTATTTATAGGATATCTTGTGAGACAGTGTCAAAACCCTTGCTGAAGTCCAAGAAGGCAACATCCAGTTCTCTCCCCTCATTTATCTAGCCAGAAGGCAACCAGGCTGGGTAAGCATGATTTCCCTTTGATGAATCCATGCTGACTACACCTGATCACCTTGTCTTCTGCATGCTTAGAGATGGCCTCCAGGATGAGCTGTTCAATCAGCCTAACCCTTCAAATATATGCAGAGTAAAATACTATAAAAGTGAGGTGTTCTTCTTGATATTGTGTGCAAAAGCAAAAGAAATCAGCTTTGTAAAGCATACTGGAACTGAGAAGATGCCAAACACAAACTCTGACACTTCTCTGAAATGTGCACCCTTAAGAAGGTATTTTGCTGTCCATTTCTCCTTCTTTACAAGGAAAGGGAAAAAATAGATGATAAAGTAAGCCCATGAAGTTGAACACACTCTGTATTATTTTAAAGAATCTTTTGAAGAAGGAATCAAATGGAAATAATGACAGTATGTATGATTTCAGTTTCCTTGGCACTTCAAGTAATTTACAATCCCAAATTAGGGTGTCTTGGAGTACATGGTTTCCCATGCTCTATTACATGGGTAAGGAGAAAGCTATAAGACTAAAAAAGGATTTTACTACTGCAAAATTATAACAGAGAAAAGTTTGCACTCTGCCTGAGCCAGAGGCTGGGACTTTTTTTTTCACAAGAAACTGAGCTTATATATATGCAGCCTTCAAGGCGAAATTGTTTATTCCAAGACAGGTCTAAGAGCAAGTGTTGATATCCTTTTAAACACTAGACAAATAGTCATGGTGTTTATGAAGATGTAAGACATTTAAGCCCTGACTTTAGGACTTTGATTTAATAATGGCGGGAAGTTGTTCTGAGTGGGCTTTATTGCTACACCCTAAGAAAATAATTTGTTTCCATTTGCTAATTATTTACGAGCTGTTTCATAGTCATATGTGCCTCCTCTACTATATACTAGACTGATAAGAATAGTCTGTAAAGCTTTAGAATAACATTTGAAAGAAAAGCTAAAGAGAAAGAAGCAGATGGAAAATAAGATAAAAATGTGATGGGGATTATATATGACACATCATGCCAGATCAATCTGATCTATGTAGTTATTGACATAGTAAGCATTATACACATGCGAAAGAGAGCAAAATCTTGAGGAATATATTCAACTGGTCTTAAATACAGTCTTCAGGGGATGATGCAGCACAGCACAAGAGCTGTAAAGCAAGAAAAACCTGTTTAGCAGGGAGACTGCTAAAAAGGCAACAGTGCTGCTGGAGGAGAGTAGCTACTATAATTCCTCAGGCATAGGTCTTGAGTCCAATAATATGCAATGTTTTTATTTGTGACCTTGGCATCAAGAGTAGCAGTGTGCTGATGAAATCTGCTGATGATACAGAGCTGGGAGCAGTAATCAATACAGAGGAGCGTCAGAATATCATACAGGAAGAGACGGATGACCTTGAGGACTGGAGTAATAAGAGCACAACGACAACATGTAGTACCAAGTGCAAGGTCATGCAACTGGGGACTAATAGGAAGAAGGACAGCCACCAATGAGAATATAACAGTTGCACTTGAGAAAAGAGAGGGAAATTTGCATATTTAAGTCAACCACAGAATGCCAGTGAGGCACATGACTATCAGAGAAGTACAACAATGTATTTCCAGCGATGACAGAAAAAGACAAGAATATTATTTGGGTGGTGAGAAAGATGTTTCTTAGAGTATGTTCAAGTAAGCACATGGAAATCTCCATAAAAATTTTAAACTGAGTAGATGCTGTGATAGGTTACCTTGAAAGAGTTGTCTTGCGATATGGATGTATGAGCAAGTTACTGCAGATTTGGGAAGAATGCTGGTTTACTGTATTTGCCTGCCTGCTCTTGGCTAATGGTAAATTCAAGATAGTTTTTCTTCATTCTCACTGAAAGATGAGCCAGCTTGAACTTATCAAGGAGACAGATTATAGCAGCTACCGTAAGGTGGCTAATGAGATAGACGAAGGCATAAGTTCTTGTTCAAGTAATCGCATTCTAAAATAAGTTAGTTTGCCCACACTAGCTGAGTGTCATGGTTTTGGCTGGGATAGACCTAAATTTCTTTGTAGAAACTTGTATGATGCTGTATTTTGGATTTTTGATGAAAATAATGGTGATAGCACACTGATGTTTTAGCTGTTGTCGAGCAGTTCTTACACTAGGTCAAGCACCTTTCTGTTTCTTGTGCTGCCCTGCCAGCAAGGAGCTGGGGATGCACAAGGACATGGGAGAGGACATAAACAGCACAACTGACCCAACTGGCCAAGAGGATATTTCATACAATATGGTGTCATGCTTAGCAATAAAAGCTGACAATGAAAATATTTCTCTAGTAAAATGTCTCTCAACCCATGATCTCTCACACTTTTACCTTTCCAGTTCACCTCACCTCACCTGGGGACAGAGAGCAAGCGGCGGTACGGTGCTGAGGCAAGCTGCCTGACCGGGTTAAACCACAACACCAAGGAAAGGGTGAAAAGAGACAGGGTTGTGTCTGTAAATATGTAAGGAAAGAAGACACCAGAGGTGAAGAAAAGCTCTTTAATTTAAAGGACAAAGTAGCCCCAAGACTGAACAGCATTTACTTGTCTATAGGTATGCTTTGGATGGAAATTATCCACTGGTTTCTGATCATGAGAAGGATGGCTTGTTAGAACAGTTTTCTGATGGGCATATTGAAGGTAAGAAACCCAACTGCTTTTGGACATGTAGCTTGCAACTACCTTAATGACTGCAAAATCTATGGTTGTAATTCTTCTTAGTAACATGTTTCATGTGAGGAAGAAGTGTGAGATGGATATTTGGCTTGTGAAAGTGTTTCAGGGCAGGAGAGTTCTCTAGAAAGCATTCATTCCCTTTTCTGTTTTTCTAGTACTCAACTATGATAAATAAAGATTCAGTACATTGCATTACACTTCTATATTTTTTTCTATTATTCTAATCCTGTTCCTGAACATCTTCTAATGCTCCAGAGCATTGTCATGAAAAGAATGTATGACTTGAGACTGTTTGACAAAAATAGAATCTTTATCTATTAATAACAGCAAGTGAGCAATGAGTGTATGACTCCAAGCACAGACTAATTTCATTGTTACTTTACATGGTAGTGTATTTTTTTCTCATTTTTTTTTAATCTAACTTTTAAAAACAACAATTATTAATTGTTTATTTCCTTCAACATAGGAATGAAGGAAACTTTTAAGATAGTGACTGGCTAGGCGGATGTATACAAACATCATTAAACAAATCATAAATTATACACATAAAATACATTAAGAATATTTTATCTAGCAATTCCGTAAATGAATTAAAAGAGTGATCAAATGCATTTGAGTAGCCTGAAGATGGTATTGAAATGGGAACTCCCATATATACAGAAGAAAAGCAGATATTCATATTCCGTGGTGAGGGTCTCTGCCCTGAAAAGTACGGTGATTAGAAACCTTGATAAAAAAGACCAAAGATACATTTCTAGTAAGCATATGTTAATGCATTTGGGGAAGCAGTTAGGTATTGCAAATGTCTCCACCCATCATGTTGCCATGGACACAGAATGATTGTAAATACTCTTAATGCAAATATTTTTGTTTGTTTTTAATTGAGACCTCAGGTCAGAAAAACATATGACTACCTACCTAGCTTCAGGAACATAGATAGACTTAAAAGGAGAAAATAGAAGTAGAGAACAGATTATTCACATGAGTTCAGAGATGCTTGGAGAGATGTTCACACACAATGAACAGAGGTTACAGTCAGAAAAACTTCCTGGCTGTCTGGACCTGAAACATAATTGTTCCCTCTTGTCTTTCTCACTGTGAATAAATTGGATTGTTTAATTGCCAAGGAATCCTCAGCCCCTCTCAGCAAAACGTGTGGACCAAGAATCAAAAGGAAATATCTAATACTTATTGATAGGAGCCTCAACAAAACAGCAGCAAGCTGCAGGAAGATCAGCATGCTGTTCCATTTCTCCTTCTGGCTGTTTTGCCTGTGAAGAACAGTAACATAAGTTACTTCATGCTTCATTTTCCAATTTTCATTGGCTGGCTGAAGAAATCAGTGAATGTTATTCTACCCTTTTTCTCCATGTTGGGTGTATTTATCTGAGAGAGGTGCTGGCCATAACACTGAACTGATGAACTATGAACAAGTCTTGATATTTTTTAAAATGTGCTTTCATGAATCGTTAAAATTATTTTCAGCATTTTGCATGGTGGGGAATTTCAAAAAACTTACACACAAACTTTAATTACTTTAATGAAAATGTCTGGAAAGTAATCTGTATTTCTACATATTTTTACTACATTTTCACAGAGTTACAACATATACTATTGAGAAAACTGTTGATTAGTAGAAATTTATACAACTTTTATGTTTTCCTTCAACTACAAATATTTTATCTCCTAAATATTTTCTAACAAAATAGTTATATAGTGTGGTTTTTGTTTTTGTTTTGTGTTTTTTTTTTTTTTTCCATCGAATCCATTTAATAAACATTTTTGACCAATTGTAGATGGTAATAACAGTTTGGAACAAAATGATGAGAGATAAGTTGTTGGTGAGAAATTTAGTTTACCTGCTTTAGAAATGAAATGAATTTTCAGGAGCAGAGCTGATAGGTTTCTTTTCAAGTAAACTAAGAACAGTCAACATCAGAAACCAGGCAAGACTTCTTCTTTTTTTTTTTTTTTTTTTTTACATTTTTTTCTAAATTTTATGTCACATTATTTTCAAGTAATCCTTGTAATCTAAAATATAATACTTACACTGATGGGAATGTTGCCAAATTAAGTCAACCTCACACATTTTATGGCCAGGATATTTCTGAGTGAAAATATCAATGTGCAAAATTACTGTTACAAGTAACCTGATCGTTAAAACATGCGGTGTGACCAGAAGTTGTTGGCATTAATGAAAATCATGGAACACAATTTCATATTTTCTTTTAAAATTTTCTTTCTATATAAGTTAAGCACTAGAGAGTTAGTATGATGGGTTTGTTACAAATGTGCAAGTCTTACTCTAATATCTTTGTGTGATATAAGACTAATATGTGAAATATTTTTTCCTAGAAGAAAATATAGGCTGTGCCTGACATAAGAGTTTGATTGAATAATACTTTCCTGATACTTAGATTTGTTGGATAATTCTAGTGCTTTTTACTGCAAATTTTTTCTTCTTTGCAAAGTGGTTTGCCCTACAAAGTGAGGTTAAAAAATGCATTATAAATCACTTAGATATAAACAAAATTTGACACTGAATTGAATTGACTTGTAATCCACAGATTAATTAACAAGAAAAAGAAAAATTTTAAATTTCATTAGTTACTGATTATTTATTTTCTATTTGTGAGCTTCTGAAGTTATCTTCTTTTGATAACAGAGACGGGTGGGTATTAATCATGAGTATTTATTTCTGTCCATGAGTTCATTTATGTATTTAAATAATGTCAAACATCACAACAGAATAAGAAATAATTCCTAGGGTTTATTTATTTATTTCAGTTTCCTAAAATCACGGAACTGTCACTGTCCTGTCAATAAAATTTTAATTATTGAATACAACTGCTATAGATCACCTCAGAGCATTCCATTCTACCTGCTAGCAGTGACACTGGCCTAGCTGGCTCACTGTAAAACACATTAAAATGGTTTTAGTTAACAAAGAGGCCACACCTTTAATGCCTTGTCCCCACTCCTTCTTCCTGGTCAGCACAGCCACAGGGTGGAGGAGGCAGGCAGTGACTCCTGCCCAAGCAGGGCCAGCTGCAGCAGGGTGCTCATGGACATGTCCAGTTGGGTTTCAAAAGTGTCCAAAGATGGAGACTCCACAACCTCTCTGGACAACCTGCTCCACCATTTTAATATGCTCACAGTAAAATAAGTTTTTTCAATAAATGTTGTGTGTTATACACTTCTTATAGAATCATAGAATCATAGAATGGCTTGGGTTGGAAGGGACCTCAGAGATCATCTAGTTCCAACCCCCCTGCCATGGACAGGGCTGCCAGCCACTAGCTCACCAGATCAAACTGCCCAGGAACCCATCCAGCCTGGCCTTGAACACAGCCAGGGATGGGGCAGCCACACCTTCTCTGGGCAGCCTGTGCCAGCGCCTCACCACTCTCTCAGTGAAGAATTGCTTCCTGAAGTCCAACCTAAACCTCCCCTCTGTCAGCTTTAGCCCATTCCCCCTTGTCCTACCATTATCCACCCATGTAAAAAGTCGGTCCCCCTCCTGCCTGTAAGCTCCTTTCAAGTATTGGAAGGCCGCAATGAGGTCTCCCCAGAGCCTTCTCTTTTCCA
>VXAV01011663.1:233071-270442 GCA_013399715.1 Alectura lathami
CCCCTCTCTTGATGCAGCCCAGGATGCCATTGGCCTTCCTGGCTGCAAGAGCACACTGCCGGCTCATGGCCAGCTTTTCGTGGACCACAACGCCCAAGTCCTTCTCTGCAGGGCTGCTCTCAAGGAGTTCTTCTCCCAGTCTGTACACACACCTGGGATTGCCCCGACCCAAGTGCAACACCTTGCACTTGGCCTTGTTGAACCTCATCAGGTTCTCGTGGGCCCACTTTTCCAGCCTGTCCAGGTCCCTCTGGATGGCATCCCTTCCTTCAGGGGGATCAACTGCACCACTCAGCTTGGTAGTTTCTTGATATAAGACATAGTTCAGGCCGAAAGAGAGGAGTTACACGTGTTGGGATTTAGTCTGGAAATCCCAGAGATGAGACACTGTGACACGCTTCAGCTGTGTCTGTTTGGATAAAATCAACATGGTGAGGTGCTCTTGGACAACAGTCTGCAGGTACAAAAGAGGCACATCTCCATGCTTCCATTTGGAGGTCTCTCAGCTTCCAAAACACTGTGTGTACCTGCTGTCGCTGGCGTGCTGAGACTCCAAAACCATGGCAGGAGCTGTCTGGGAGAGTGTGGGCTGGCACTGGTGCAGCCAGTCACAAAACAGCTCAGTGGCACCCAGTCCATCACTGAACTGAACTGCATAACTGCAGCTGGTCCTGCATGGTGGATAGGCTAGGTGCTCTCTGAAAATTCATCTCTAGCTTCTGTGTCTCTATGTGACATGCAAAAGCCTTGCTGTGGTATGATGTTAAAAACTGTGTCCTTCCCTAGAATTTTTGTTAAGACAAATTGAGCTAATTCATGTTGGCACCTCAAATTTCAAGCACCTCATGCACAAAATTACCTTGAACATCCATTCATGAAGATTTAACTTCTGATAACTGCACATGAGATTCCAGAGGAGGGATGGTCTATACCTGTTAAAACAACCTAGCCTTACTACCTACAGCACAAGGTGGTGGATCTCCTCATTTTTCCTCTTAAAAATTACATTTTGCAGGCCTCAAGAATCACAAAACTAGGACTATCAAAGCAATATTCACATCAAATACACAAATCCTATAGCAATTTATGTTTTTGTGGCACGTAGGTGGGGGACTATGGACTATACTAGATTTCCAAACTAGTAACTACAGGATTCCACAAAAGATTTCACAGGAAAGCAATGATGTTTCCTAGTAGGCTGACATCACAGGCATGGAGAGTGCTGAGCTGTGGATAGCAGGGGGGGGAAAGAGAGGTCCCCAGGATGGTTTAACATTCCAGTCACAAGCTTATTTCAATGTGCTTTGCATACTCCAAGATCTCCTACATGAAGTCAGGCTCTGGCTAGCCAGGGGACACCTTAGCTTTCAAACTGGTGGTACCTGTACAAAAAAAGGTGCTCCTTCACATTTTACAAACATACTTAGTGCTTTTGGACTCCCATTTCTGAGGCTGACAGACCTTCAATTTTATCATGAAATTGATATAAAGCTGGTGTTTATGACAAGAAAATGAAGACTAGCGTTATCTAATCAGTCAGGGTTCTGTGAAACACAACTGTTAGCTTTGGTTTGTCCCAAATGGGAGGATGTGCTTTTACACCGGAAGTCTACCTGTTACACCTGAAGGACAGAAAAAGTCAGGAAAGGGGCAGAGTCCTCTGAGAGACACAAATCATCACTCATACTGCTTCTAAGAGTGAAGAATGCTTTGAAAAATATTTTGAAAACAGAACTGTGTGAACATACATTAGAACATTAAGAACATACATGTTAAGTTTACAAATACTTTGAAAAAACAGTTTCTTAGTACTTGATTTCTGAAAAGTCGTTTGCTTAAGTTGCTTTTTTTTTTTTTTAATATGATTTTTAAACAGCCAGCATTAACCAAGTTTAACTGTAAAAGATCTTAATTCAGTTCCACAAGTCAGATTAATATTGCGAGGTACCTGAATGCCCTCCTCTTGCAAGACTCCATCTGGCTGCATGGTGGATGGAGGCTGACCCCGATCGCTGTCTCTGGGCCTGATCCTGACCAAAACTGCAGCTCTTAGCTGAGGTCTTGCCCTGCCTGCCCTGCCCTGGTGCCCAGCCCTGGCTGCTACAGGGAGCCTTGTCTTGGTGTCTCCCCACAGCTCCAGTCTGACCTCCAAAGCCTGCAGGAAGCTGACGTGGATGTGCAGCTGCAGATCACAGCACTGTACACTTCCTTAACCACTCCTATACCCAGACCCATCCTTCCCCCCCAAATTCCAAACCCTACAGCTGGGACGGGGCAAGGATAGTGATGGTCACGGGTCAGATACTGCTCATCTCTGCTGCCTACCCAGGGGTCTTCCCAACAAATGTTGGCTGCTTGGGGGTGGTAACATCCCCATGAGCCTAGCAACCAAAATTCTAACAAATATTTGCTCATGTTAAAAACATGCAGTCATTTACGTGATTTCAGAATATGAACTGCTTGATACATAGAATTAAGAATTTCTCAACTGCAGACAGATCCAATACATTAGAATAGATGAAAATGAATTTTTCCTATCCCTCAGAAATCATGCAGAGTTTGAAATTCTTGTGTTGATTAAAATATAGTATTTTAAAATTTTAAACATTAAAGATAAAATAAGGTAAAAATGTTGTATTCAATTTACTATGTCTGCTTCCACCACGATTTCAATTTTGCAAGTTATGTCAATTTTCTGATTCAAATTAAGCACAGTAGGTTTTACATTTAAATTATCTTTTTGTAGAATGTTGTCATTAAAATACTAAGCTGTAGCTTGTACTGCAGACCTGCAATGAGTAACTACATCTATTATTTTTAGAACCTGATCCTAAGCTAGCTTTGATTGAAATTCACTAGCTTGCAGGTGCTTGCATCTACAGATACAAAACACCAACAGCAAGATAAACAGCTCACAACATTTTTTCTGTATCCCTGCTACAACAAGAATTTCACCTCATTGATATAGCATTCCCATGGAAATCAATCTATGGATCCAGTAAAAATAACCTCCCTCTGCTGAATACAACACTGTTTAGTTATGCAGCTGAAAATGTGTCAGGCCTGATTTCCTTCTTTGTTAAGGCTCCTCTAAGCAGAACCTTTTGAAGACTTACTAGGATCAAGCAAACCTGAATTTTGCAGTCTAAAAGATGCTGAGACAAAGCTAGGTCAAGTTTGGGTTCCTCCTGTCAGTGGGAAGTGAAGGCACAGCATGACAGGGCTGGTTCTGGAGGAAGAACACCAGCAAATTAGAGCTGCTGATCAGCTTGCTGTAAGGAAAGGCAGTTCATGGGCCGTCACTGCTGTCCCTAACACACCAAGTACAGTAGAAGCAACGAAGGACATATCAGTGCTCTTCTATAGACCATGTGGGCAGCAGGAAATTCTGCAAAGGCTACTGCCCTAAGTGTTTGTGAAAAATATCATCATTCCTGAACATTTACCAGTGTTGTGAATAAGGAAACTGGATTTTGCCATCTGGGTTTAGGTATGTGCTAGTTCTAATTGCTATGCCAAGTACCAGTAAACCTGTAAAATATGCTGCTTTGTAGCTGCATTTCTCTCCTGGCAAATGGAGAGCTGGCTGACATTAAAACATATCACTTTTCACTTTAGAAACATCCAGTTCAGTCTCAGCGCTCCTCAAAGTATAATAAATCACAGTACCAGTGTGCTGCAGTTGGTTTGTAGTGAAAACACCCAACTTAATCACAGCATTCTTTAAGCATTTGCCTCTAAATTTTCAAAACAAGGAATGCAATATAGCCCACAGCACATTTCATAGCTATCTGGTCCAGGAGGAGGATTTATGGGGACTTTATGTGGTGATGGCATTAAACACAAGCTATTCAAGATAGCCTGTGAGCTACAGAGCTAAGAGGAATTACTGAGATCCACCATGAAAAAGAGCGAGAATGATGATTAACACTGGATTCACAACAATGGGTCTTTCTCTCTTGTGTACTCTGAGAGATCACACAGGAATGTGGATTTAGCAGCTCATTTCTTATTAAACTTGAAAGGAATTTAATTCACACTGTAATGCCTATGCATTCCCTGAAAATGCAGTCTTGGATACTTACGACTTGGACTTTCAGCATATTCCAGATGAAGTATTAGTAGTGGTATATCTATATGTCTGAGAATAAGAGCTGCTTGAGCAACTAACAAATGTCAAGATAGATAATTAGTCACTGGAAAAAAAATATGCAAAAATCTGCAATGGATGTTATTCAGATGATATTGTTTAGCCATTTATAGAGCTGGTTTAATAAAGGACTGCAAATAAGTGATGCAAAAATTGCCAAAATTTACAATGACTTCTTTATAAAAGATATTTTCACAAGCTCTAAATAGAATTTGGATCTAAATCATTACCACAGAATGCAATGTGAATACTGAAAATGAAGAATTCATTTATATCCACTGCAATGATTTTATCACTTGTGTGCTCTAGGTAAAGGACTGATTACACTAAAGGAGCAGATGATAGGTATCTAAGGAGGAGTTTAAGCTGGAGTTTATATATTTATGTTTCTAACTGTAATCCTTGTTCCTGTGCAGTCACCTCTCTGTCTCTGCAGGCACTATAATTTTTATCTTATTGAGTCCCAGCAGCTGTAGCTAAGCTTCCGAACATGCCCAAAAATGCCCTTATCTTTTTGAAATCAAATCTTCCATCGCCTGGCAAAGACACAGAAAATGAAGTCTTGCACCAAAGCTCCCAGAAGGAGTCCGTCATCTATTCTCACTACAATTCATGGGTTACCATATGTGTAGGACCAAGCTTGCACAAAAGAAAAAGTATTATAATGCTGGATATCTTTTGTATAATTAATCTGTGGTCAGGATGCTAAGAAAGAAACTTTCAGACTACAGTGTCCTTCCAGGCCCTCAGACTTTTAATACATTTTCTTCAAAGAGTGCTTAATGAGGACTACAGAGCTAGGACTGGGGTTGGGGCTGTTCCTCAAACCTGTCAGCTAGTCATGTTCAACAGAATCATGCTCAGGAGTTTGTTTCAAAAGAACAGGGAATGGAAGGTGAGGTCACTTCCCCAACAGCTGCCAGTAGCTCATAGCAGCTGACAGCATTTTCTTTATGATCTGAGAGAGGAGGTATACAGGTTTCCCCACTTCCAGCAAAGGCCCTCACATGGAGCTGGTCCCTGAAGTGTGGGCAGCACCAGCCTCACCATTGGGAAAGTATGAACCTGCTTTATTCCTCTGAAGGGCATCTGGCTCAGAAAGCAGGTCTGTGAGAAGACAGAACTCCTGTCTCCTTCTCCCCGACCTCAGCACCTCCCTGCTAACACTCCGCAGGCAGCTGCACTCTGAGCTTGCTCACCTGAAGAAAACGATCTTACTCAAAGCCTTGCAAGTCTTATACTGGGTTTATTTCAGATTCTCAAAAGCCCAGGAGAGGCCCACGGTGGAGCAGGCTGTCCCCCTGCAGCCCATGGGCACCACACGGAGCAGATCTCCAGCCATGGAGGAGCCCAGGGTGCAGCAGGGGGATGTGGCCTGGAGGAGCACGCAGCCCACGGAGAGCCCCGCAGGAGCAGGCCCCGAGCTGGAGCTGCAGCCGTGGAGAGGAGCCCGCGGTGGGGCAGGAGCCTGGGGCAGCTGCCGCCCGTGGGGCCCCGTGCTGGAGCAGCTCCTGAAGGGTGGGCCCTGTGGTACGGAGCTGTGCTGGGGCAGGGCTGGGAGAGCTGCAGCCTGTGGGAAGCCCACATGGGATCAGTTGGGGAAGGACAGCACCTGAGGGAGGGACCCCAGGTGGAGCAGGGGGAGGGAGTGGCCATGGAGGAGGGGCAGAAAAAAAGTTTTAGGGACTGACCGGAGCCCCATTCCCTGTTCCCCTTCCCCACTTAAGGGGAGGCGTTAGAAGAGGATGGATGGATGGGGAAGGTGTTTTTAGTTGGTATTTTTTTCTCATTGCTCTAGGCTGTTACTAATAGACTCCAAATTACATTAACTTTCCTACACTGAGTCTGTGA
The DNA here is from genome assembly GCA_013399715.1 of Alectura lathami. Classification (NCBI taxonomy): domain Eukaryota; kingdom Metazoa; phylum Chordata; class Aves; order Galliformes; family Megapodiidae; genus Alectura; species Alectura lathami. Next base: position 239,073 of record VXAV01011663.1, read on the forward strand.
CAGTAATAGGCGAGTGATCTCTTTGTCCTTATCTCAACCCATGAGACTTTTTTTTCATCATATTTTCCGCCCTTGCTCCTTTGAGGACAGGGAGTGAGAGCAGCGTGGTGGAGCTTAGCTAACAATCAGGGTGAAAGTACCACACAAAGTCGTTTTACAGGGATGGTGTCCTTATTAACCTCAGGTATTTTTTGTATATACTGACCAATAAATAACTCTTTTTTCCCTTGACCTGATTCCTCATTTGTTTTTGTACTTGGCAAAAGACACTTGAACAAGGTGATGTAAAGAGAATTGGTCATAGTACCCTAATTGCTACAATAGAAAGTCAGTGAGCCTCTCTTAACTTCCCTTCTGTATTTGGCTTTGACAATAGACCTACGAACTTGTTGTCATGTGAAGTGGAGCAATGATAAACTGAAAGACCTGAGTTTATATCACTGCTTTGCTTGATTCATGGAGAAGATTTGAAATCCAGTCCCAAGGAAGTGTACGGGCTGACTGGCCACTGAACTGACTTTTTTTTTGCTGTCATTCGTGCATCTTTCTTGGATGTATTTGCAAAATGGGAGTTGCACAGGATCCTAGTTGGCAGGAGATGTTGAGTCAGTCCAACACTGCAGCCAAGCAACTCACTTCTTAAATGTAGATAGCTTCTTACTGATATAGCTTTGAGGATCTATAAGGATCTGTTTCCCATGTTAATCACCCCTGGTATCTGCACTCCAAAGTGCCTTTGAGGTTCTTTCTCGGATCCAATATATTGTTTATATGCATGACTTGCCTTAAGCATGCAAGGAATATTTGTACATTTTAATTTACCTACCTGATTATGATCTTTACTGGATCTTTATTAATTGAGAATTAATACAATGCAAAACTATTGCCATAAGACGTAGTTGTTATTAAATTGGAGTGTAACTTGACCTGGTATTCTGTAAACCTTCTGTAAATAATTTCTCTGTAGCTAACTTTTGCTTGAAAAATATTTTGCTTGCATCTCTTAACCTAAATGCTGCCAAACACAAGATTTCTTTTCTTTTCTTGTATTAAGGCACATTCACTGGTCTGAGTCACTGAATTTCTTCTTTCAACCATGAACTAGATTTGACAGCCAACTTGCATTAAATCTCTAAAAATAGGACTGTGTAATGAAAATGCTGACAGACCCTTATCTGTAGCAACATTAGTGGCCACTACTTTAAGCAGGAAAATGACTTTCAACTTATTTACTGAAAATGAGATCAGGTGACCATTTTTAATTCCAGTTAAAATATGCAGTCATGCATGGGTATGAAGCTCAGATGGCCTTTTAATAAGTTCATAATTTAGTTATCTCTCTGTGAAGACTTAAGAATTTATCTCAAATGCAAAATTTAAATGAAATTTTTAATGTTGAAGAAGCTACTTGGGAAGGACTTTTTTATTAGTTAGAGTTATAACTGTTGGGTTTATCTTGAGCACTTCTCAAGTTTTCATTATTGGATTTTAACTTATTATATAGCTAGGCTTTATCTAAATGGTAACCTTTCATTACCACTGTTACATTGATTTCTACAAGCCTTCAAGACATAATTGACCTTTGTACATGAAGGAGGCTTTTCTTTTCTCTGTGTTAAAAAGGTGATCCATGTGTGTTATTAAATCATTAAAAGACAGCATTTGTTGCCCTTATATTCACAAAAAGAGAAAACACATAAAATGCATGGAACTATAGAATTACTTCAATCTTTTAATCACAATTTGTTCCGTATTGTTGTTATATGTATCTTGTCATTGTGTGCCATATACAGAAAATGGATCAAATCCTTATTTGGAGTTTAGAGGAAAACAGCAGAGATGTTGTCTTATATCCTCTTATACTATGACAAGTCCTTGATTTAGAGAAAGAAATTCTGATTTTTCATTCTTTGATTCAAAATAAATTCATTTTTTTTTCCATTTTAAAACTGCGGGTGGATTAATAGGCTGGAATCAGTATTGCATATTAATTTGTCATTAGAAGTTCTTCTAATTTTTTAATTATACAGCCATTATTAATCAACAACGAACAAAATATTTTCTTAAACTTGAAAGCTTCTTTGTTCTGTAGGTAATTTCATGCTTTTTTGTATTAACACAAGTTACCAAGTTTCCTTGTTGTGGAACACTATGACTGTTACACTGCAAAACACCTAATAATTGGATGACTGCTAATGATTCGTATGTTTGAATTGTATTGATTTCCATGTGAAAACATATGATGATACTCTCTTCAATAATGTAATGTTATCCCATGAGAAAATGATATATACATTTTTTCTTTATTTCCTACTCTCTCTACTTGTTACATCTGGATTGTATTTTAGCTGCTTCAGCACTTCGAAATTCAAAATACGTATGTATATTCCTGCATATTTCTTGTTCTATCAACCTTTGCAAGACCTTAGGTGTGCACCCAAAGCACATGTGGTTGCATTTCAGACGTCAAAAGTAAGTCAAGATCACTTTCTAAGTATAACCTCAACACCTCGGCCAGGGCTTGGATGCATGCCAAGGGAGGAGTACCACATACCTGTTCTTTTCTGATATTCCTCCTCAAGCCACTGGTCCCTGTCAGAGACAGGAAATTGAGCAAAAAAGTCCTTGGACTGGAGGTTTTCCAGAGATGTATCGCTTGGCTGAATCTGGGTAAATTTTCACAGGTTTGATAAAATTCCACACTACAGATATGATTAAATCTTCTGACAAATGTCAGCTACCACCTCAGAAGTGTGAGGTCAGGAGAGGTTTATGGTAAGACTGCCAGACTTCACGTAGGTAAAATTGTATACTGCAGCTGCTGTCACAATTAGAAACGACTGCATCGTTCTTGATGAAAATCCCAGAAGAACTAATTGGACTCAGCATGAAAAATTCCTCTTTATCCTAAGATGAGATCCTTCTGTGCTCTTTCTTTCTCTGTGGTGTGGCCTGAGCACAACAGAGATAGCAGGAGCAAGGAATGTCAAAGTCTGGGGACACTTGCTGATTAGTCACACATCAGTGCTGGATCTTGACTCCTTCAGTGGTATCTTCATTCAGAGCTAACACAAATGACAGCATAAATATCAGGAAGCCTTTCTTAGATGAAAGCTGAAAGTTTATGCAGCCATCTCAGACCTGTTTCTGCAGTGTTAGGGTCATGTTGCATGTTTTGAGATTTCCTCACCCCTTGTGCACTGCATTAATTCAACTTCCACAGATCCTGAGGTTGAATTCAGAAGAGGTGCTATGTAGCTGTGCCTTTCCCTAAATGCACAGAATAGCTCAGGACTAAGCACTGGACAAGGCAGATGCTGGGTCCTGATGCTGTGCTGTATCAGCTGTTGTCTGTCTCCCATAAATAAAAAAGTCAGACGGAAGCATTGCATTCTCTTAGGCTTGCATGACTCCAGTTTGGCCCATCTTGGATTTAGGGAAAATGTGTTATCTTATTTTTATACAAGCAGGCTTGTGAAAAGAAAAAAAAAGAATCAGTTGAACTACACAAGTACTGTATTTCATAAAAAAACACATATGACTCATGGAGAATGGTCACCATAAATTCTTTTATTGTATTCAAAGCCGAACAGAGCATCTATTAAATTCATTTTAATAACAACTTCTGACTCTGATGTGAGATATTCAGTTAAGGATGGATTTTTTTTTCCCTTTAGGTTAATTGTGTTTTCCATTGCATTTAAAATATCACGTGGTTGTTTTTTTTTTAATTATTATTATTATGAGATCATATAAATTCAGATCAGTTAGTCCATATCAGAAGGATAATATAAATAAAACATACAAACAAGCTTGTTTCTATTTTCAAGCAAAGTATAGATCAATATAAGCATAACTAATCAGCAGTAGCCTGCACTCCAGAAATCATTTCAGTTTGGCAGTTCAGATTTTTCTGGATGACTTAATAGGCAATATATGGGATTAATATGACTCACACATGTGCGAGAGAGAGAATGTGAGTAAGCAAACTCTTTTCCCAATAACATGTTAATTCTGGTTCTAATGGCTTTAATTTTCCAGATAAGAGCTGACAACCTTTTAAATTCTCATTATTTGCATAGTATTAGCAATAAATGAAGCATCATACGGTCATATTTTGGAAAACAAAGGTCAAATAAACAGTGCTAGAATTTTCTGCACAGTTCAGTTTCATTTGGGTGTAAATTTGGGTGGTCTGATTTGAATTGAGAACATATTTCTGAAAGCATTTTAAATGTTGCTAATTCCTCACTAAGCACTATTAGCATTAAAACAAGGCTAAAATAGCTATTTCATCAGTGGTATGCTATTTTGTACCTGCTGCCAAATTTTATATGCTACATATATAAATAAAAACTTATGTATAAATATAGACATAGGAATATAAATAGGTTCTTATCATTGGTGTCAGTTCAATTTTCTGTCAAAATCAAGCATGGCACAGATTATTGTGGGTCACTATCACTAGAGAAAATAATTAGAAGATGCTGGCTTAAAGCATTAAAAAATCAAAGGGAAAGCAGCCCATTAATGTGATTTTGTTTTTAAGGCACTACAGTTGAAATTGCTAAGGTGTTCTCTTGAACTCCTGAGAACCAGAAGTTTATGTTTTTTAATGAAACCAGGGACTCTTGGGTAATAAGATAGCGCTGAGAATCAAAGTTTTGGGAAAGTGCTCAACATCTCAAGACCTACAGAAAGCCTTGTGGAGCTGAACACTGCCATCTATCTTTCTTTCTCTGGCTTTTCTGTGTCTATATACTGGAGGTACTCTAAGCTGTCTGACTGCCCATTGGCTCTGCTGAAAGGCCTGTTCGATTTTTATTTTATTTTATTTTATTTTATTTTATTTTATTTTATTTTATTTTATTTTATTTTATTTCTTTTGGGAATTGATACCCTTTCATTGATGCTCTTAGTGGTCTGATAAGCAGATCAGGAGATCAAAATTGTTGGTATTGAGGCCTCTTCTTCTGTCCTAATTTTGCTCATCAGTTTAGGAAAGTTCAGACTGATAGGACTGCAGGGAGTCTTTTTGGATGTGGGGTGCTTCTGGATGATGTTTTACCAGCTCTTGGAGATTTGAGTGCACCCTGCTGATGCAAGAATTCTCCATACATGCTGGGGAGTTGCAGCAGTCTGGTCCACTCTTCGTTTCAAACCCCTGTGTCTCTCTTTGAGGCTGGTAATTGGTAGATGCACTTCCAGGTCTTCAATCTAATCCTCACTGCTTGCAGTCTAAGTCAGTGGGTAGCAAATGGCATCATAAGTTCAAAACTGAACTGCTGTTCCAATCTAAAATGTTAATCTAGATGCATCCTATGTTATGGTTTAACAACCTGTTTAATATTTTATTCCTCTGTAATATCTTTGTTGACGATCTAGATGAAGGCATTGAGTGCACCCTCAGTAAATTTGCACCAGATGACACCAAGTTGGGAGGAGGTGTTGATTTGCCTGAGGGAAGGAAGGCTCTACAGAGGGACCTTGACAGGCTACATAGATGGGCTGAGACTAACTGCGTGATATTCAACAAGAACAACTGTCAGGTCCTGAACTTTGGTCACAACAACCCCATGCAATGCTACAGGCTTGGGGTAGAGTGGCTGGAAAGCTGTGCAGAGGAAAAGGACCTGGGGGTGCTAGCTGACAGCAGACTGAACATGAGCCAGCAGCGTGCCCAGGTGGCTGAGAAGGCCAATGGCATCCTGGCTTGCATCAGAAATAGCATGGCCAGCAGGACTTGGTGATCGTCCCCCTGTACTCAGCACTGGTGAGGCCACGCCTCGAGTGCTGTGTTCAGTTTAGGGCCATTCACTGCAAGAAGGACATCGAGGCCCTGGCGCGTGTCCAAAGAAGGGCAATGAAGGTGGTGACGGTCTGGGAGCACAAGTGTAAAGGGGAGTGGCTGAGGGAACTGGGGCTGTTCAGTCTGGAGAAGAGGAGGCTCAGGGCAGACCTTAGTGCTCTCTACAACTACCTGAAAGGAGGCTGTAGTGAGGTGGGAGTCAGCCTCTTCTCCTGGGCGATAGGGCAAGAGGTAATGGACTCGAGCTGCGCCAGGGGAGATTCAGGTTGAATGTCAGGAAAAATTTCTCTGAGAGTGGTCAGGCATTGGAACAGGCTGCCCAGGGAGGTGGTGGAGTCTCCTTCCCTGGAGGTGTTCAAGAAACATGTAGATATGGCACTTAGGTACATGGTTTAGTGGGCATAGTGGTTTTAGGTTAACGGTTGGACTAGGTGATCTTAGACATCTTCTGTAATCTACTGTTTTCTGTAATCTTGTCCCACTATTATTTTCACATATAAAACCACATGGCAAGCAGAATAATGCTAATTGATAAAGCCACTTATTAAATTATCCTGGAAGCTCTATATTTTTCTAAATTCTAGGTTTTAAGCATTCACACCATCACATTTAAATGCACTACTCTTTAAATACTTACAATTGGGCATGAATTAGTACCATTTAGTGACGTAAAGTATAAAAAAATTTGTCACTTTTGGATTAGGAATTGTTATGCATATTTTGTGACAGTCAAGCCCTCTGAAGACATCTCCGTCTCCTTTGACCGCTCTCTCTTTTCAAGTTAATCATTCCTTAACAGGAATGTTGCTTGCTAGGATATGCACCAGTTACACTCCTCTTCTCCTGTCCCTCCAGAATTAGTAAAGCAAAGATTGAGATATCACATTTCCTGTTGTTGCCGAAACAGACTTTACTTCATAGAATGCAATCACAGACAGCAATTCCATTGCCAACAACCTCTTATTTCTTCACAGTTGCATAAGCCTTACCTTACCAGTATCTAGATATTACACTGACAGGTTTATTGGCTATGCCCAGGATAGTGCAGTTGTTCAGATTAACAGCAGGGCTAAAGTATTTCAGATAGATGTCATAAGAAAGTAAGAAAATAAATAAGCTGGAAAAGGAAGGCTGATGTTTAAAGTATCAAAAAAAAAAAAATGTATTAAAAGAAAAGATTGTGTCATAATTTATGCTGAAGTAGCACAGCCTGTGCCTTGAAGTTGTGAGACACAAGCAGGACACAGTGCAGTGATTCTTTGTCCACATCCACTTGTTCCTCATGCATGGCATGAGGTCTCCAGAACAGAACCATCAGCGAGCAGAAGAGTTGTAGTCCTGAAGAGGCAGATAAGTGTTTCAGGGGCCTGGAAGTGCACCTGTCCCCAGACTGCATGAAAACCATCCACAGGTCATCAGAGTGAGCGCAAGGGCCTGACTGCCAGTTGTTGGCATTTGTATGGGATTTCAGCCCTGAATAATGGGATTTTCAACCCAGAAATCTGAAACTCCACATTCTCAGAGGGAGAGGAAGATACAATGCAGTTCTTTTAGGAAAGAAAAAGGAAAGAAAAAGGAGATGTGAATGGGCAGGCTAAAGCTGCAGAGAGGGCAGTGTTGGCTCCCTGGGAGGAGCAGAGAGCCTCACTGCCTAGACTGAAGGAGGCAGGGTGTTACTTGCTGCTGCTCATCACTGGGGGGCTTTGACTCATTCTTGTGTTGAACTGCAAATTGACTGAATAGGAGGCTTAGCACTAGAACCACTATGGATTTGTTCTCCTGACTGTCAGGAACAAAGATCGGGCTGTTAAATTTTTGGAAGATCCAGTAATACACTCTGCATGATTACAGCACGCCAGTAGTATCCAATGGTGTTATTTTCATGCTGCCACCCCAGAGCCAGGTACAGAGAGGAGCGACTTCCCAGAGCTGAGATTTTGGGAAAGGAGCTGCCATTTCTCCATCTGTCTGCCCTGATTGTGTTACTTGAATTCCTCCACCAAAGATTATGCTGCCATGAGCTAGCACCATGTTACAATTACTCTGCTGTAAATGTCATTGCACTGGTTCGTGGCAAGAATCATTACAGAAAAAACATGCATAGAGATGATAAGTACTTAACTTTTCTTTGTACTGTTCCTTTGTAAGTCTCTCCTGTATTTAGTCTTCTGAGCCTATTTGTGCTCACTTTTACCTTCAAAAGCATCTTATCCCTTTTATATAAAGAGATATGGATGAGACAGAAATATTGCAGGCAATAATGAGCTATCTGCAGACATTGAGGAATTCCTGTCATGTGCAAGCTAGTCACCAACTTGTTCAAAATCTGATTGCCTGAGGAAAGGTACTTGCCTTTGCAGAACTCTTCAGGATGTGAACTGAGCTGCCTTAGCTTTGCATAACCTTCCTGCTCCGAGTTTTTAATCATATATGTAAATTGGTCAAATTAATTTTGCTCATAGCTGAGACAAGTTCAAATAGGGTTTCAGAAATGCTTCTTAAACGATGATCTGTTGCTGAGTTGTTGATCATCAATGTCTTGTGAAGGATTATTATCTAGACGGCAGATTCATGAAGAAGAAAACAGTTTTTGTTATGAATTGGGTTGTACTGAGAACATCAGGATCTTATTCAGTTGTAGAGGTGTACAGTCAACAGTAAAATACGTGCAACATGAAATTTAAGATAATTTTTCTGAGGCCCATAAAATTATAGTAGGTTAAAATAAGTTTTTTTCAAATGTATCTACACTCTCCATGAAGACACAACTGAGAGAAAGAGTTCAGACATGGAACACTTATTCTTTAATTTTGTTAATTTTTTTTTTTCCCGATATACTAAAGTGCTCTGGAAGAACACAGGCAGCTGAATGGATATTAAAGGAATCTGGTATCTTGGCTTGTCCACACTGAAATCTTGACCAAGGAAAAGGGTAGCAGTGCTATGAATTTGTTCATTAAGTTAAATTTTATTCAAAGTTTTGATTCTCTAACTCTGGGTGCAGTGCTAACAGTTGCTAGTGGTTGAGTTGGTGGTTGAGGTTGTTCTGGTAGGATAGGACTTCTCTAAAGATTTTTTGATTTACTTCAGAACATAAAGTAGAGAGCTGTACTTTACTCCCTGTCTTAGGAGTCAGGAGAGAACTCCTTGCTTCTGAATAGATTCACTTTCATAAACCCTTCTGCTTCCTTTGAAATTTATATTTAAGTAAGATTTTGATACAACGTCTCATATTACCCTGACATTTAGAGATTGTATTCAAAATAGAAAGTATCCTGGCAAGTTTATAATTTTTACGCTTCTTGTTGGTCTCAATTTTTTGTCTGTATAGATGTGCATACAGAATATACTTGTATTTGGTTTATAAACCATTATGCTTTTGTAACATAAAGGCTTGCTTGTAAAATATATTATATGCCTTGCACCCAGACATACTACAAGCCTGCTTTAGACAAGGAAGAAAGTGAAATATTTTATATCTGCTTTAGTGTAGTTATATAGAAACAGTAATACTAAGGTAATAGTACTGATCTGCAACTGCTTCAAAGAATCAGATGTCTGGCACTCTGTATGCAAATAGGTGGCAAGTCTCTGAGGAGATTTGAATGGACTGTGTCCCACAGCATTCTCCCAGAGAAGCTGGCATGGCTTGGACAGGTGTACATTTTGATGGGTTAAAAACTGGCTGGATGGCCGGGCCTGGAGAGTGGTGGTGAATGGAGTTGAATCCAGCTGGTGAGTGGTCGCCAGGGGTCAGTGCTGAGGCCAGTCTTGTTTAATATCTTTATTGATGATCTGGATGAGAGCATTGAGTGTACCCTCAGTAAATTTGCATATGACACCCACCTGGGAGGAAGTGTTGATCTGCCTGAGGGAAGGAAGGCTCTACAGAGGGATCTGGATAGGCTGGATAGATGGGCTGAGGATAACTGCATGAGGTTCAACAAGACCAAGTGTTGGATCCTGCACTTTGGTCACAACAACCCCATGCAATGCTACAGGCTTGGGGCAGAGTGGCTGGAAAGCTGTGCAGAGGAAAAGGACCTGGGGGTGGTGGTTGACAGCTGACTGAGGTAGGAGTTGGCCTTTTCTCCCAGGTAACTAGTGATAGGACAAGGAGTGATGGCCTCAAGCTGAGCCAGGGGAGATTCAGGTTGGATAACAGGAAAAAATTATTTGAAAGAGTGGTCAGGCATTGGAACAGGCTGCCCAGGCAGATGGTGAAGTCTCCTTCCCTGGAGGCATTCAAGAAACCTGTAGATGTGGCACTTAGGGACATGGTTTAGTGGGCATGGTGGTGTTAGGTTGGCGGTTGGACTAGATGATCTTAGAGGTCTTTTCTAACCTTAATGATTTTATAATTCTATGATTGTATTACTGACACCTAGCAGGTCATGCCCACTTGAATAAGCTAGAACAGATTAGTTTTGACCCTTTGGACCTAACTGATCTCGAATCATCAGAAAAGAATGTAGAAGTACCAGTAATTTACAATAGAGCTTGGGGAAGAAAAAAAAAAGACCAATTCTGTTTGGCATAAATTAAGAAGATTAAGAATTAAGATTAAGAAATGTCAGAATCTACCATCACTAGAAGCAAAGTCATAGCATCAGGATTAACTAACAAGTTTCGTATAGTATCATCCTTAGTTGCTAAAAGACAGATTGTTTAGTAGTAGCACATGAACAAATTAGTTCTTGATGTTGATGTCTGTCTCTTAGAATATGTCTCTCTCCTATCATGGCGATATGCAGTTCCCTAACAATAATAGCTATAAAACTGTCTTATATCTGACACTTAAAATGTAATGGCATAGCCAAAAATAATGCATAATAAAAGTTCCTTGCTTTACGTTTTTCCCCCTTGTGATATGACTTTGGCTAATTACAGTGAGATACTAACAGAAGGCATCCCTTGGTGCATCAGAATAGTCACATGAGCATTGACACAACTAATATGTTACTAAAAATCTATCAGCAAATGTAACATTTCATTATGGCACATCAGAATAAAAAATTAGCATACTTCGTATGTGTATCTGTCTAGGCATATGATGCTCATTCACGACATTTATCTTCTAAGATAAGAACTCTCTTGTGAAAGTAATTGATGCCAGCCATCAGGTATTACATCTTAAATTATTTATTCACCATTAAACTCATGTAGGCTTTATAAGTAGTATTTGCATACTAACACACAAAAAAACAATTGTTTTCATAAAAATTGCTGATAAATGGTATGCAGTATGAATGTTTGTGTACCAGTCTGAGAAGTGATTCTAATCTTCCAGAAGAACCATACAAATGGCTTCAATCCTTGTAGTTCTATAACTATGTATCATTTATCACTAAAAGGAAAGACATCAAGAAGATCTGCCTAACAAACTCTGTCATTGCTAGTACGATATTTTCCTTCTCAGCTATTCAGTAAGAGTACCTCAGAGCAAGTTTATGCAACACTTGTTTGTGAATATATTATTTGAAAGCTGCTAGAGTTGTTGGTGAAAGACTTTACATAGCGAGCCCTTCTTCCATATTTCAGTCATGACAGCAATGTCTGAATTGTTCTCAGAGTGAGAGGTTAGGCATCCAGTTGTGTGGGATTTAAAAGGGGTTCTTGTCAACAGATTTCATCTACTGATTACTGTGGTCTAAAACAACCACTTCCAGTATTCCTGATGCAGATTTAATTTGGTAAATAGTATTTCAGTGTTGATACATGAACAGGATAGTCTTTGTACGATCATACCTAAGCAGCTTTACACATTCATCTGTTAAACAATTGTTTCCAGTTTTCCTCAGATTAGTAACAGTGTCTTCATGTACTCAGCAGAGCACTAAAATTAAAAAAAAAAAAAAAGCTAAAAAAAAAAAGAAAAATAAGAACATAATTACTAAAAATAGTTTACAACTTTCACACCATTGAAATTACATGTTCCTGTAAAAGTATAAATAGAACATTAAACTTGGCAGCTCGTTTACAACTGTTTCTCTATATACATTGTTTTGAGGAGAGAGTTTTGCAATTCAAATATTTTGGCACAGGTAGTAATTGAATTATGACTTGATTGGGACATATGGCAGCGAGGAAAAGAATAAATAATGTCTTGAATGACTAGTACTTGAATAAATCCATATATTTGCTAATTGTAGCAGTTGCAGTTGTACCCACTCACAGTTTATTTGCTTTGTACACACGCCCGTGGAAAGTCTGCACTGAAAAATTTTAATTGCTATTTGCACTGGAAGTCTTTATGAAAGTTCTTCATGTAGGTAGGTTAATGGCTCAGCACTGGGGCTAATGTATGCAGATTTTTCCGTGTTACTAAAGGGTACCACATGAGAAAGGGAATTGAGTGACATGACAAAAGCATCATGTCTTTCCGAACAAGGATTTCTCCTCATCAGAATGGAGGATCCAAGGTAGGAAGGGACTGGTGATCTGCATGGGTCAAGGTTGCACTACAGAGCCACTGAAATTATTTTGAATAAAGAACTTTACTATTGAAAATGATATTTTTTCATTTCCAAATGATATACATTTGTGAGAAAAAGTGCCCCATGACTTCTTGTCTGCTAGACTCCTTATTGGCCAGGAAAAAAACTCCTCTTATTTTTCCCGTCTTCACAAACCTCAGAGTCTAGCAAAATCCAAACCAGATAGCCATTGTCAGATCTTTTTTTCATGTTAAAAATGGTCTCAGTTTAAAAAGCTTTTAAAATCTTCAAGGAAATAGAATCCTTATCTTGCCTCTAACCCTCTGGGATGACAATGTGTGGGAAAGGTCACGCAAAGAGTTTGTGGTGTGTGCGGGAAGGGAGGAGCTAACTATAACCGCTAATTGCAGCCAGGGTAGCTGTACCCACTCTGCAGGAGTGTATATACCTGTAGCATGTCTGCACTGTTTCCATTGACTAAACATTGCAACTGAGGAAGAAAAATGCCCCCAGGAGTTTTGGTCACAGTAAGGTTCTTGTAGACATTGTCTAGCTGAAGGCTTGTACATTAAAGCTACAGTTTTCCCCTAAAAGTAGTTAAACATCAAGGAATGTAATTTGTAATCTAAAGAGAAAACCCAAGGTCTTGATCCCATGCTCATTAAAGCCAGCAGGAGTTTTGCCAGCATTTTGAGTAGGGATAGGTTCAGGTTGCAAGTGAGTCTACCTTTCAAACAACTCTTTTATTTCAAACAGCTGTCCCCTTTTTTTTTTGTTCTGCTAGGAGATTTCTGTGAAGGTTGCTTTTGAATACTGTCTTTCTTGTAAAACCTTAAAGAACTCACCCAGCTAGGTCAAACTACAGTGAAGAGTTCTTTGAATTATCAAACTGCAGTGGAAGAAAAAGAAAAAAATAATTTTAAAGTGGTTTAATACCCTGAAATGTACTAAATCAAAGTATTTTGTGAATGATTTCTTTATATACAGGTATATTCTGAAAGTCACTTTAATGTAATACTATTTTTTTTCCTCTGTAACATATGGAACATAATTCAGTTCCTTTAAAAAGTTTTTATTGTTCCATATGACTGCTGTATTAGATAGTTTTACACTTCTATTATTTCAGCTGGAGCATCAAACTTGGTGTGAGATGCAATAGCCAAGACTGTGTCTTTTCTTATTTAGATATCAACAGTACTGTGGTATGCTGCTTCTGTTGCTCCAAGGTTAAAACCTGTTTTGTGAAGGTGGGTTTTGCATGCTCTTTTGTGATCATTCTTTTCTCAGTTGTTATGGAGATAGAGCTTAGGCAGTCCCTTTTCTGCTTACTTTATCATGCTTCAGGTCCAGTAGCAGAGTAAACAACCTATTAGGCAACCTATTTGTCTCTGTCATTGCTGCAAGTTCAGACCTCTATTATTTAAGTTGTGAATCTTTTCCAGGTATGTCTGTTTGGAATTGGTTCAATTTTATTTCAAATTGTGCTAGCTTTTTGGGAATTTTTTAAAAGGTCAGGGAATGTGTTTTGCTAAATATGTCTTTTTGCCAAAATGTGTTAGTTTTCAGTAAAGCTTGTTTCAAATATTAAATGCAATATTATCCCATCTAATACACTGCACACAAAATAGTAGATAACACATAAAGTATTTCAGATTACTTTCCCAAGAACCTCAGTGAATTAAACTGTTTCAAATCCTTTCCTTTTCTACTACTAATTTGTAGCTAATAATTTCTTGAAATTGCAATTTTAAAAATGTAATACTAAAGGATAAGTTAGCTTCCTTCTCTACACTTCCCACTGAAAAATTAGGCATGGTTTTCTGACCAAATTGCTCAAATTTGCTATATTCCACTGAAGGTCAATTCTGAGTAGGTTATGTCCTTATTTTTAAGGATATTTTTACTTAAATGAAATAACCTATGGAAGGGTCATCAATTAGCTACAAGGTCTGAATCCCTCTGTGCTTCTTTCCTTGCAGAGAAGTGTTGCAGGTCAGACGTTGTTTGGTCCTACACCCTGGGAAGTGTAGCTGGGTGGCAGTTTTGCGTGTGAGCTAGACTGGGCTTCACCCAGCTGGACTTCACGACGCTGCACAGGCTGCAGCTATCCAGCAGTGCCTCCCTGCACCAGAATGCTCTTCCGTGCTGGTAGAGGGAGACAGACACTGTGCTCAGCCTACACTGGAGAGTCAGCATTAAAACAGTTTGGGGTTATGCTTGTGATGAAATCCTGGTTCTCATTAGGGGAGAAACTGGTTCTCAAACAGTTTTTCTGAAGCCAGGATTCTGCTGAAAGCTTGAAGTTTCTAAATTTCCTACAACCTCTGCTGCACTGAAATGTCTGAACATTTAATTGCATTCATAAATTACTGGAGAGTCTTTGTTCAATGAAAAATAAATGCATTTCTGGCAGTTATAAGATTCATAGAATATCTTCACTGCTGTATTCTGCTCTTCAGGGACCGCATTAAGCATGAAACATAAACCTTCCTCACTTCCTGAAATTTGTTAAATATAAAAAGAAATGATCCTAGGAAATGCTTTGTGAAAGAACCCTGCTTAGATAAACATGGCTTTAGATTATCTTATCATGACTCTTGGGGGGAAAAAAAAGAATAGAAAAGAAAGAAAAAAAACAACACCAACCTTTTTAGCTTTCTTTTTTTTTTTTTTTCTCCATTCCTGAAACTTCCGTCACATATTGTTCTATTGTGAGACTTAATCCTGTAGATAAAATGACTTCTCTTTCTGCTGTGCTGACTTGGGCATATTGTATTATGCAGTAATTTTCTTTTAATCTTTATCTAATAAAAGACATGCTAGGACAGGTTTGTTAAACTAGCTATCTACTATAGCTTATTTTCTTCCAGTCATTATCAGCAATGATGACTTTAGAAAACTTATCCATAACACCTCAACAATGAACATGCAATGTGTTGTCTAATACTTATAACATAACTTCTTTTTTTTCTCTAGGGCAATTTGATACAACTTGTAGATACTAGCCAGACTGAGAGGATAGCCATCAGTATTTTTAGCATCAGTTTTTCTCCATAATGTCAAAGCAGTGTGTTCTGTCTTAGTGTGGGATTCAGTTGAATTGTGCCTGAGCAAATCAAGGCTGAGTCTGATGAAATAATGTTTTATATTATATTATATAGTCTCATAGGTTTGGGGAGAATGTTTAGTGCTCATAGAAGATGTAGTGCAGCCAATCCTGCATTAGTACAACCACATCATGAGATGGTGAAAATGGAGTAGAAGGAAGGGAGAGATGTAAAGTTCTTACAAGATTTTGTCTATATACAACACACACACGTATATGTAATGTTTTCTACCCCACAGGCATTTTTTTTCAAATTTGAGCCACAGTTAAGTTCTTGTTTGAGATTTAAAATGAAACGTCATTTCCTTAATCTTTTTAAACTAGACATAATACTCATTTAAGATGTCATCCCCAAATTTCTGCATGTTAGTGTGCTATCGCTAACACACATGCTAGTGTGCTTGCGCTATCTGAAAAAACACACTTCAGCCTTAACTGTGTGGCACTGTCTCTGAAAGAGGTGACAGCTGGTCATTCTGCTCATATTCAGCCTTTCACCCTCTGTGGACAGTGGCACTGGCAGAGGTGATGCTGCAGTTGTAAACATCAGTTTCAGTGAAAATGAGCAAACTTGTTACCTTGTGTTTGTGTTTCCCCATGAGCAGGGTCTGTGCCTCCACTTTGTCCTCTAGGGAGTCAGGGGCTCTTTATAAGTGTTAGCCAGTAATAAGGCATTATCAGTCAGGGCTCATCATTGACTGGCATTGAACCAGAGGAATAAATGCAAGTTGAAGCTGATGGATAATGACTAATCTTAGCGCCATCTGTCAGTGGTACATCTGTCCAAAGCCTGTGGTTCTGCATCTTGTCTAGCACCACTTTGGATGGGACTGAGCTGCCAACTCTGCTGCATCTTGGCTTAAAAAAAGAGCCCTTTAGGAATGAGCTGCTGTATTGCTAAAAGGTTCCTGCTGTTGAGATGTTGGTGAATACAATATACAACCATTTCAACAAATTCCAACTTTGTTCTCTAACAACAGTTATGTAGAAATATTTCACTGAAATGAATTGCTTTACAATACATCACCCATGTCATATCTCCTAGATTCTCTGACTGCCCAGATTAATCTTGGAGAGAGAAACATATTTCCCATACGTTTACTGTTTGTAGAAGCCTATATAGAGAGAATGTATCATGGAAGGTAAAAGGTTTAGTCCTCTCATTTGGAAGGGTTCATATTACTCAGGGGTGATAAAGCCAAGAATAAATTAAGTTATACCATGTGAATACTAATAAACATACCCCATTACCACACAGACAACAAAAGCTGTGTTTTACAGAAAGTATCTAAGATATACTTCAGAATTCTCCAAAATATTCTACTTTAATTCTACTTCAATCCTTCAAGTTGCAAACCCAGGCTACCTTAATGGAGCCTAGGAAAGAGAATAATAACTATTCTCAAAATATTTCTGACAGCTTTCTCATATACTTGTGTGTCACAAACTTAAATCTGAACAGCAAAATCTACCAGAAGAAACAGATGTTGTATTGCCATCCCTTGTCAAAGCTGATTTTTAAACCCTACCGGTAGACTCATCTATGCAAGATTTTATTCTGTAGAGGAAGAGTAACTCTTAGCCCTTTTGTTCAGCGATCTCAACGACCTTCTTTTCTTGCCCTTTTCCATAGGCCTACCTCTAACTGCTCTGGTAAACCAGCTTATGGGGCATCGGTGATCTGCAGGTGGGCAGTGTGCCACACTGTGAAACTTCTCTGAGGGCCCACCAAAAAGCAGGACAAAGGCACAGGCTTATACCGTAGAAGCATCTAAGGACATCTTCCTCACTGAGAAAGAAGCATGGAGGTTTTACTGTCTGAGTTTGACATCAGGTATGCGTTTGATGGTCTTCACATTTGGGAGAGAAAACTATGTGTACACCAGACTAATGGAAACAAAAAGAAATGCATTTGCATTTGTAGTTGTCTAATATTTTCTAACTCCAGCTGTAATAAATGTCATCAACATAAATGTAACATTTATCTTTGAAGTGAGATTTAACTTTGATAGTTTGGGCTGCATAAAGTGAAATGTTTAACAGGACCAATTCTCTGAGAGTTGGTTGGTGCTTCTGAACAAATTTCAGTGTTTCAAGGTGGTCACTTGAAAACCAAGCCACTGGAGTAATCTCAAATTTCTCAAAATATGTCTAGATTAATGAGGGAGAAAAAATACCTTTTTTTTTTTTCTTGTCTTGATTCTGGTATGTGCAAATATTCTGACAGAGCACAAGCACAAGAGACCTATATGGGAATTTTGAGATCTTCCATAATTTAACAAAGTTATCAGTGAGACTGCTGCTGAAAAGGTTATTTTTATTGAATAAAATAGTTTTACTGTTTCAGCTTTCTGTCACTGATCCATGAACTTTTTAAAATGGAAAATGTAGTGTTATTGATATTTATGCTGATAGTTTAGGGTTGAAACATTAAAATAAAAGGCGTAATGATGTGGTCCTGAGTGAAAATATTCAGATATCAAAGGTGATGTTAAACGGCTCTCCATTATTCTAGATTTCCATGGAACCAGCATGCAAATGCTTAATTGCTTCTGAGCCGTAAACACCCTCACAGCAAACAAAAGTCAAATAACTTTTTAATATCGTTGTAACTTTTTTTTTTTTTTTCTGAAAGCCCAACAGTTTTTGAAAAAGCTCACTTNCAACAGCTTTTGAAACAGCTCCCTTTCTTTCCAAAAAAAAAAAAAAAAAAACACGTTAACCTGTTTTTATGCCAGTTTAAATGAGAAATAGAGCTCATTGCCATCTTTTCTGACTACATTTAATTGTCTCCGTGTGAACTAGTTTACACTCTAGTTGAAGTGAAGAAAGGTCTAAGTGTGATTTGTAAAATTTGAAACATTCTTGTGTATCTGAGACATCTTGTGAGGCTAGCAAATACAGCACAGAGACAAGAAAAGTCTACGTTTGTCTCTGGAGTGATGGACAGAGACCAAGGAGTTATTTTCTAATAGCACAGAAGACACTGGTGTGGGCAACAGAATGGTGCCTATGAGTCAACTCTACTTAAGTTTGCTAATTGTTTTCTAGGTTCCAATGCGAAAGCCTTTCTCCTCCTACCCGTAACCATGCCATTACGTCAAGATGGGTGTCTAGTTTCATCTAAGATGTCCTAGGATATCCCACCGGCCCCCAGCTGACTCTGTAGAAAGACAGGTCGGCTATAGATCTCATTTTCTCACCTTGCACTGATAGGCACCTAATATGACACTAGAAACCTGTGGTCAGGCAAATTAATAGGGCTAATGATCTCCTTTGCCTACAGCAGGGACTTGCATATTTCTAGCTAAGTTCCCACTGACTGGCANCTACAGACCAGTCTCACTCACCTCTGTGCCCAACAGGATCATGGAGCAGATTCTTCTGGAAACTGTGCTTCATGGACAACAAAGAGGTGACTGGTGACAGCCAACACGGCTTCACCAAGGACAGATCATGCCTGACAAATCTGGTGGTCTATGATGGGGTTGCAGTAATGGATAAAGGAAGAACAGCTCATATAATCTACCTAGAATTGTGTAAAGCATTTGACACTGTCCCACACAAAATCCCTGTCTCTAAACTGGAGAGACATGGATTTGATGGATGGACCACCTGGCAGGTAAGGAATTGGCTAGGTGGTTGCACTTAAAAGAGTTGTAGTCAATGGCTCAATGTACAGGTGGGGACCAGTGATGGAGTGGTGTTACTTAAGCATCTGTACTGGGACCATCACTTTTTAAAATCTTCATTGGTGATGTGGACTAAGTGCATGACTGAGTCGTTCCAAAAAGTTACACAGTATCACTGACTTGGATGGGAGCTGCAGGATCGCATCCTGCTTTTTGACATCTTTGTAATGTAAAGTGCTGAGGCTGAAATATAAAAGAAAATATAAAAAAACCCTTATTTGTTGATTTAATCTTCATACAGATAGGCCAAAGTAACACTAGGCAGGGTTGATTTTTTTTCATTATTTATAAGGCAGTATGGAAGAAAAGGGAATAGGTGAATAAAAATGAAAATAAACTCCCTTATTGTGTTAACTTGTTATCACCAAGAAGCAAGAAGAAGGTAAAGCATTTGGTTAAAACAAAATTCTATGATTCAGCTTGTTTCTGCTGCAAAACCTCATAATAAAGAGAAAGAGATCCTCCTGCTCTGTTCTGTGATTGCAAAGATGCCTATTACTTCTCTGGGCTCCAACTTACATAGCAGCAAAATGAAACTTTTCTCTGAACTTTCTAAGGCAGCGCAGCACACACACAAATATATATATATATACACTGCATTTATACACAGTTTTGGAAGTACTAATGTGCAGCTAGGATGTCCTCACTGTGCTAAGTGCTCAGGTTCAAATAGATGGCTCAGTTCCAAAAACAGGCATTTCTTTCAGTGTAAGAGAAGAGGTGATGAGTGAGTAAGGGGGGACAGATTGAAGTGTTTGATACAGCATCATTTGACTTTGTGTCTCAGGACAGTTGAAAATGAGTTAAAAAGAAAGATATTTCTTAGCTGGAATATTGTGGATTGCTTCCCCTGTGTAGAGGGCAGGACCATCAATTATGAGACCCCAAAAATCAGGAAAAGGAGAATTACAGTCATAAGTCATGCTTAGTAGCTTTTTCTGGCACTGAGGAAGTGGCAGAAGCTTTTTCTGGCACTATCTGAGGAAGCCTGTAGTCATACGTGCTCACCCTACAAAAGCGTGTCTGGCCAGATTGCAAAAAGAAAGATTTTAAGAAAAAAGACTTGAACAGTGCAAAGACTGAATGAATTTGCTGCAGATTTGGTCCTCTACCTTCACCACTTTCAATACATATCCTGGCTTCATTTCCTTGCCTTGAGTGATTGTTGATCTGTTGCAGTATGTTTTATGGATCAGAGCGCACAGTGAGCTGGTTGTCACCTCCATAGATTGCACATTGCATTGTGCTATTCACAGCTTTCAAGCCAGAATTCTGCCTCTGTGGAGTAAAGAAGGGAGGCAGGTGTATGTGAGATGATGGTACGTTTGTGTGGATATCAGTATGTTATTTACATGGGTTTACAGGAAGGCAATAATACCTAGGAGCCCTACAGACCCCGGCATAGGCAAGTGAAATGAGCCTTTCTAGAGCAAAGCCCTAGAGATACAGGAAGGAGATCTTGTATCCGGTGAATTCAACATCTGGCCTATTTCTGGTTTAACTGCTAGCTGAAAGACCACCAGTGATAAACATATGAGCCGGAGGATGAAGGACTGAGTGTTCACTGACACAAGATAGGAGCATATTGAAAGGACTGAGGTGCTGTTTTTCTTCTCAGTTCTGGAGAACTGGTGGCATACGTTACAGCATCAGGGATATCCCAGGGAGTTCAGAGAGATCATCTCTTAAAAAAACTTGTGGAGGCATGAGTTTACATGGGCACTGGGTTATTTTAGTGTTAAAACCACATAAATGCTATGTAAATGCATATTGCAGCTGTAATCCTATTAATAGAGATAGCAGGGAAAAAAAAAAAAAAGTATAGAAATAACTGCAATATCTCTGTTAGCCAATATCATCTTCTTTCAGTCATGCAAAGAATTCCAGATAATATACATATATTTTTTAATGTTATTCATGATATCGTCTCTTTACACTTGAAGTTTACTTTCTTAAGAGTCCTTTCTCTTGCTGGCTGGCTGACAACTATTAGCATCTGCTTATCAGTATTTCAGCTAAGTTTCTCTGAAGCCCAATACCACGTAATGCTTTGTGAGCAGATAGAGAGGCTTGGTTCGCATGCCAGCAGAGTTAAGCTGAGAGGCAGAGGAGGCAGAGCTACACAGAAGAGCTACAACAGCCCCCTTCAACACCACAAGAGTGCAAGAAAGCGATCAGGCAACACTGGCCAGCACTATCAGTGGCTGCTGTCAGGCATTCTGTGACAGGAGGGGAGGGGTGTTATCCTTTGCTGTGTTAGTATTGTCAGAAAGCATTCTTCATGGTGAGTTAAATGTCATTCAAAACATATTGCACACTCCCCATCTTTAATTATCTGCAGGTTCTGTCTTTGGTTGGAGATAAGATGAATTTGACAGAAAACAGTAGCAAATGGCACAGAAGAACTCAGATTTTTTCTGGATTCAGACCATAATTTTTATATCCCTGTAAGGAAATAACATTAAAAACTAACCCTAAATGCTCTTGAGTTTAGGGATGTGGGTATTGAATTTTGAATCAAAATTCTAGCATTCTTCACTTTAGGGCATTCAGATTCAGCACATTAGAGCAAAAGAGGCTTGAACTGTCAGTTCTCATTTTTTGAATATTGCACCAAGCTGGTAGGGCACATCTGCAGCACTCCCTGAGATATGTACTTTTCCTTCCTGTTTCAACTGCTGAAGTACAAAAACTGAAATACATTTAGGAAAAAGGCCTCATGTTTGGCCAAATTGAGCTAGTTAAAAAATATCAAGTCCGATTGTGGTTTTTAATTTGCAGATCATACGGGGATAACTAAAGAACAGGAGTCTCAGCAGGAGCTCTGGTCTGCTTATCTTGAAACTTCCCTTCACCTGCATGATAGTACATGCTGGCATGGCAGCTTGTGCCACTCTTAAATACGAATAACACATGCCCTCCTCCCTATATGCAGCAAGCCTATTCCCTGAGACCAGAAACATTGCAGACTCCTGCCTGCACCTATCATGAAGCAAGTGTGCACTAACGTTCAGCAGGCGTAAGATGAACATTTCTTACCAGCATTGGTGTTGGCTCCTGCAGTTTGTTCCCTCACTGCAGATATAAGATATCCCTGGATGAGCTCAAAGCCCCTCATTCCTCTCCTGTTTCTGATGTTTATGTCAGTCAGAGAAGAAGAAATTAAAATCAGTGGGGTGGAGAAATTTAGAAACAATGATGTGGCACCCAAGGTAAGGGGACATATACTGCATGCATTTGTGGTAATGTGAAATGTCACTGTGATATATTCTGAGTAAAACTAAAATGCCAAGATGAGCGCAGAATGACCAAATTCTAATAGTATGGTAAGCACCAAATTATGAAAGGTTTTCTGTTATGACTATCCAGCAAGACTTTGCTGCTGCTGTAATTTGACTTCTGAAGGAGATCATTTCAACAGAGGCTATGGACAATTACAGCACATTAAAATGTTAGTGGCTTATTCTGAAAGTGTATATAGAAAATGTAGGTGCCAGCGGAACTTTAAAGAGAGCAAGGAAACTAAAGAAATTAAGTCAAGGATACCCTTCACTTCTGGTCAACCTGTGTTTCAAAAGAGATGCCCAGTAAAGTTACAGTAGCGTTGTAGTGCAAACATTGAAAAGTTACAGAATTAAGCTTTCTGCATATCCATCTGCGTTTTGGTCTGTACAGCCCTGGGCTGTCCTCTTGTTATATATGAATTGTGGCAGTTTGACTGAGGATCACATACTGTTTTTTCTGCAAGACTGTCTCGTTCAGTGCCCTGGGTGGATAGCACTCACTGATTGAGTAGCTCCTCAATATTTTTGTTTTACCCTCGTATCACAGTGCATGGCCCATGGACACATTTACTTCATACTGTTCAAACTCTTCCATGTGACAGAGTCAAAAATGTTCTCAGGGGATCTTTCTATGGTGTTACTTGTTACAAGCTTTATTTACTCAGTAGTTTTGTGGTGTGAGGGGTGATATTATCTACATTTTATACATGGAAAAAGGCATACAGATTAATACGTAAATTGACTTTTAATTTGATCAGGTATTTTGAGGCTAAAAAGACTGTATATTTTTTGGCTTATTCAGTGCAATGACTAATCTAGGTTTAGCTAGGAATTTTGTGTCAGGGATAGGGGTAGGATTATTGTTAAACTGACAATCACAAGACTATTATTTTCCTTACAGAATTCCTTAGTCTTCATCAACATAAGCCTTTTATCTTGCTACAGGTGCACTGATGGAGTTTACATCAGAAACCCGAGTCATCCCAGAACATGGCCCATCTTGTGCGACATTTATTCTGGTATTTTCTGGTTTCTGAATGCTTGATTCCTCTGTATAAGCTTGTCTAGAAACTTGGGGATGATAGTAACCTGACATTTTTCATGTTCTTCAGACAGCATTGGAAGTGAAGTACAAATGTTACACGCAACTCAACACCGATCAACTTCTGGATGTTTTTGGAAGTTCACCTTAAAACTAGTTATTTTACAGTGCCATTCACTGAAGACAGAGCAGTGTGGCCAGCAGCAGCACAAGCAAAGCGGTGCACAGGTCGTGGCTGCAACAGAGCTATCTCAGTCTCCCTGATGAGAACAGCTGGAGGGAAGCAGATGGCACCAGGTGTCCAGCATAAAGCCTTGACATGATCAGGAGAAAAACTAATGAACAGTTATTGTCACTCACCCATACTCCTACATCTTCCTACATCCTCTTGGCATTTCTTAGAATAACTGTGGATGCCTCATGGCAGCTGTCACATTATCCCTTCACCAGGCAAGGAAAAAGGAAACTAACTGTTATGGCTTTAACTGGTTGCAGGGTTACATTTCTCGTAGCAACTTTTAACCTCAAAGCAGAGAGTTGCTTTAGATCTTGTCAATATATGTTCCCCTTAAGATAAAGATAATTAAAGTTTATATCAAGTCAAGAGTTTTATTTAATCTGTTTCTTTCCATGCCTTTATTCTCTCCAAACAGTGGGTTCCTCATCACATGCTTAAATCTACAGTGTATTCCTACATCTATGTCAATGCTGATGCTCACTGTCCAAATCTGCTGTCCTCTATGGACTCAGTGTCTTGGCTTCCTTACCATGTGTTATCTCATAGCAGGGCTGTTTTACACTCAAAGCCTGGTTCCTTGCCCCAGTCTTTCCACTTCTGTTCTACCTCTTCATGTTATCTCTCAGTCACTTTCCTGCTGGCCAGCTACCTGTATCCGTCCAGAGCCTTGTTTACCCTCAGGACCCCTCTGCTAGCAGCCACGTATCCGCCAGTGTCCCCTCTCCCAGGTTCCTCAAGCCTCCTCTTTGCAGCGCCCTTTGATAAACCCCCTACTGTTCATCCCACTTGATGTTCCTCTTCCTTATTCCCATCCATGTCCACTTTAATCCTTTGTCTGACCTCATGTCAGGGCTGTTCCTGTCCAGACAGGAGAGCCAGCCTCAGCTCCTGTGCCCAGCACTGCATGGCTGGGGACAGCAGCCACAGAGATGGCCTTCTGCTGTCCTCCAGCCAAAGTCCTGAAAAGTTATGAACTGCGCACAGGGGTTCGTAATGCAAAGTGACAGATGAGTTTAACTCAGCATCACGACTCACTCTGCCAGTGACGGTGCCGTCTGTAACAGTCAACAGAGAGCAGAAGACAGCTGATGTGTGTCACTGGGATTACCTGTCCTTACACAATGAAACCATTTGCTAGAAAATTATTTTTATCTTCCCAGGAACTGGCTAAATTGCAGAGTTCCTTTTGCTTCAGTCTATCTCTGACATGGAGCTCATATAAAGCTAGTAATTTGGCATAGATAGAAACTGGAAAAAAAAAAGTTCAAATAAGATGTAAAATAACTTTGTCCCCACCAGACATTTCTCCACCAACACAGCTAATAAAATGAAGGCTGTTGACAAACAACGTGTGAGTTTATCTAACAGCCTCACAAAATGCCTAATACTCAAAGCATTCGCACTGCGAGAGGGCTGCTTTGTTCTTCATGAACAGATATTGCAGTGATGTAGGATCTATGCTAGGAGATTTTGTTTTGTTATTGATTGAAAACCAATCATGTAGGCAAACGTAAGTGCTGAATTAGCTGAGACATTGCTGAATGTTCAGCTAAAAGGGAGCATTGTCAGTAAAACAATGTGGAGCTTGCCTGCAAGCATTAAATTCTTTGAACTTGTCCTTGTATCTTTTAGGAAATGGTTTCTAAATGTCCCTGTCAAAACATCAGGGGATTTGAGAGGAAATTATGAGGCAGCAAATATATAAGGAAAATTAACCAGCTGGATATGAAAGTTTACAATCTAATATCTTTTAATTTTGTGACATTTAAATTATGATTCTTGCACTCCCAAACTAGGAATATTTTAAAGATAAATCTGCTGTATAAAAGCAAAACAGGTTTGGAGCTTCAGGACAATGATCCATTTTGTTCCATTCTTCACGAGAATGTGCTCAAAGCTCTGTAATCACAGTTATGGAGTCATCAGGGAATTTTTTTTCCAATCTCCTTGTAGTTAGTAGATGACTTATGGCTGTTGTCTTTCTGTAACCGCTTATCTTTTTTAATATCTTGATAAGTTTTCAGATTCAGCGCTAACCATTGGGAACGTAAATACGATAGTTTAAAAATAAACTAGAATCGAGATCTTAAAATATACTTTTATCAGCTATAAAAGGTTGCCTTTGTATTTCCCTGAATAATTGTCTCGTTGTGGTTCATTCCATTCATAAAGCCAAAGAACATAAATTCCAAATTAAACTGAGTGTGAAAACTTTAGGGTAAAAATGTTCATTATGATATGTTAAACTTTTTATATGCTATAAGACAGATAATACAAATCAATAGTTCTCATGAAGGAGCTGTTTTGGAGTAGAACTGTCAATAATGAGAGATATAAATTTTATTCACAGAGTGAAAGTTATTATGCTCTTCTTGTAATCAGGTCTCCCAGCGGTTAATTACTGCCACTACTAAATATTGGCACATTGCTATCATTCTAGATGCTTTTAATTGAAATTTTCAGCCCTTTGATATTGGCTTTGCCTTTTTTTTTTCTAGGGTAATGATTGCATAAACATTTTGATGAAGCGAATTTAATTTTGATCATTTAATGGAAAAAAGTTTTGAATGCCTTTGATAATTCTTTCTAATTCTGACAGCTGTTTGAAGGTAAAATAATACAAAAGATGTACAGATTGTCCAAAAGATCTACTGAAGGTACTGCAGACATCAGATAAAAACCATTTAAATAGAAATCCAGTATTCTAGGACAGCCAATGATGCGCTGGGAGAGAAACCATCTGCCTGTAGTAATGCCACAGGATGTACACACAAGAATCTGTTCATCAGTGGACACCAGGGTGCAAAATACTGAAAATAAAAAGAAATGCAAATGCAATTGACAACATCCAGGAGGACAAAACAGCCTGAAGAGCCTAAGCACGAGATCTGCCACAAATCCTCAGTTCTACTGCAGAGCACTCCCCAAAGGGACAGATGGTAGGAAATTCTGCAGTCATGTCTGGTTAACCTGAATGCATCTTTAAAATCAATATTATATATCCTTTTTGACTGGTTATCACATTTTTAGAGATAATCATCTTTCATAGGCTATACTCAGGTAAACTGATAAATCAGACCTGTGCTATTTTTATCTGATTATTTCCCAGGGAAAGAAGCTGTGTTTTAAAGACCTACTAGAAGTAAATGAGACAGAGGAAGACTGCATTTTTCTTCAATACAGATTTTAAATCTTATTCTAAATTACTTTTATTTTAAAAGGTGTTTCCTTCATTAGAGATTATAATTTCAACTTTGCTTTATTTGAGAGGGTAAAACCCAGGTGTTGTTAAAAGCAGAACATGTTATTGTGTATGTGTGGTAGCTAGATGCTTCACAGACACTTCCAGACCCTGTACTTTAAGGAAGGATTCCTTTCAGTCAGGCTCCTGGCCCTCCTCTGGTCTCCAAAGTTGTGTGGGTAGCCTTACTCTCCAAGAAACCATAGATCAGAAATTTTAATATCATGTACAATACCACTTTGCACTTTTTAATAGAGGGTGATATTTTTGCAGAATGCAGCAGGAAAGTGTGTTTCTAGACAGTCAGGAGAGTTAAGTGGGATTCGCAGATCTGCAGCATGGGAGTTCAAGGGCAGAAATGAAGATGAGACTTTATACCCCTGTCAATAAACCTTTTATCAGGCTAAGATTCTTATGAATGAGGGCTTACTTATGCTGTCCCGAAAAGTCAATCTTTACCCATTTAGGATACCTGTACTGCAACTAAAATTTCGTCTCCCTGTTGAGTCATGCTGATATAAGCAGAAAAGTGAATCAATACTGTGACCTTACTCACTAGTCACACATGCTGCATGGATATAATGGTTTATCTCATGTTCACAGTGCAGAGTACTTAAAAAATGAGACCCAAATAAAATATGAGTCACATACTAAAATTCAATTCAAATAGCACTGATTCCAAGAGCTGTGGTTCCCTCATGGAAGGACGATTCAGTTCGTTACAGCAATCATTTTGTTCAGGCATTTTTATCAATCCTAGGCCTGCAAAATATCTCCAATATCACAGAACTGAGAGCTGCAATACCTTGTTATTTCCAACACAAGTGGTGGGGAAAATACATACCTCCTTCAGAAGGGGGCAGCCTGAAAAGCTGTATTGAGCAGCCTTAATATGAAAGTGTTGAAAAGCAGTGCTGGAAGCAGGAGCCAGAAGCCTGATCCTCCCTCTCTGACTCCACGTGAACATCCTGACCCTTACAGCAGCCTGGGCCAGGTCCCCAGGCAGGATGAGCAGAGGGGCACTTGGTCTGTGGACTCCAGGGGAGGTTGTGTCACTGTCTGGGTAAGACCTGATAAACTTTGTTCTTTAAAAAATCAGATGTCTCCAGATTTCAGACATTGACATAGCCAGACAGTGGCCAAGCAGAATTTTCAGGGATCTATATTTGGACTAGAGTCCAGAGAGTTAGTTGGGCAGGATGTTAGCATGGCAAATGTGATAGGCTTATACAAATCTTCTCCTTTTCTTCTGGAAGATAGTTAGCAATTACAGAGGGCGCATATTTCATACCAGGGCTTCAGTTGTGTGAGTCTTGCACTGTCTCAGTAGAAGAATCCAGGTGTTCTGTGCTTTACCAAATTCTTCTTATGCCATCCTTTCCCTGACATCAGCAGCAAAGCTCTTCCCCGCCCTCCCTTTTTCTCTTCCCCTTACTGAGCCAACAGGCACTTTAAATATACAAGTACAGCTGAAACTTTCGTTTAGAATCCTGACGACTGGCACCACAGTTATTATATCCACAGACTGACAGTTCCTGCTGACTGGTGCCACTCAATTCAGAAAGCAATATCACTTTGATATATCAACCTGGCAACTGCCTGCAGGAAGCTATTCTAGTCCTTCTCTCTGAATTTGATTCTAAGAAATGCACTCTTTTCAACAGGATTTTTCAGGGAAAGAAAGGCAGAGCATTGAAGAGAGGGGATGGGAAGATCAGTATGCCCCCCATTGCCTTAAACAAGAGCACCTTTTTTGTTATTGAGGAGGTAGTAACTCTACAGGAGACAAAGACCCTAGGAAGAGCCTTTACTCCAGGATTTTACACTCTTGAAAAACCCAGGTCTTATTCATAGAGAAAGGAAAGAGTTTTAAAAATTTACCTCTGACCTGTACATCCGTTATGAAGAATTTGATGTGTTGGTGCTTTAAGAATATGTTGTTTGATGTTTCAGTGCAGGCTCTGTTGTGGAGCTTGAGGGTCAAAAAGTCAAGACGCTGTGGAGCAAAAGCCTTTGGGAGAGTTGCGCCCAGCAGCACTTCAGCTTGGAAGAGTGGGAGAGAGTTCCCTCTGATACTTACAGTACGTAGCTGCTAAGTCAGAGGACAGTCCGCTTGCCTGTGTGAGAATCTACCTGGGCTAATATTTAGAAGTGAAGAGTACAGACAAAAACATAATTTATAAGAGTTTATCTGAAAGAGATAACACAACTGGAATATAAAAAACAAGTAAATAGCTTTTGTTTCAAACTGTCTAAATGGAAGGAAATCAGAGATCAAGGAGCTGTAGAACAAGAGTACAATTAGATCCAAGTCACTACATATTCCCACATATGTTCCTACTGATGATGGAGCATGAGGCTAATAATGTTGCTTCAGACTACCAAAGGGTTTTCTAAATTTTATTAAGGACAGCGTCAAACAAACCTAGTCATGACCAGATCATCCTAGTCTTACTTTGGTCTCAGGACAGAAATTTTTGCTGTGTCCCATGGCACAAGTGAAATCTGAACTTGTGTTCCCTATGCAAGAATCTGGGCTAACCTGCAGCTTTACCCCAACACATACAGAACAGTTTGGGGATCTATCACGTGGCTCTCCTGTGGTTCCTCTTAGTTTTTCTGGCACTTAAAGTTTCATTTCAGTTCCAGGGGAAGAATTGCAGGGCTACTATTTATTTCTAACAGCCTTTCCTAGTCCTAAGTAACCACTTTTCATAGAGGCAGGCTGTTCTCACAATAGCAATGTGAGCCAGAGCCCGTGGTTCAGTCTGAAATCTTTAGGAACAGACTAGGGTGTATACGGTGAAGTGTTTTGCTAGAATTGCCAGTAGCAAGAGCCCAAGGACTTTCCAGAAATGCAGGTGGCTCTTCATGATTTCTCCATCTTCTGTGAATGTGATTGCATTCCCTTTAGCTATTGTGTGTATCATCCTTCCATTTAGAGTTATATTCTTAAGTGTATCTGGAGGGCAGTGGAAGGCTTTTAGTGAAGCTGTATTGCATGCTTCAGTAGTGCTGTATGAGAATATTCATTCAGTGGTTTATTTACGAAGGAAGATGTTTTTGGCATGTCATAAATGTAAGAACATTTTATCTTGGTGAACTGCTTCTATCAGTTCCTACAGATATTATTTACCTGTACATATCTCCAAAGAAAGACAGAGCATTTAGAAGTAGCAAAGAACTCCAAAGTTCTTCAAAATGCTGCTGCAGGCAGAGGTTAGAACATCACTTTGCACTTTGTTATTAACACTATTGTAGGTGGAGAAGGTGGCAACACCTATTACTCTAAATCCTAATAACTGGTAGCCCAGTTAAAAATACAATCTTTTTCTTTTAGATTGCTGTATAGCTACTAGTTTTGGTGATTTAAAGCATGTTTATAAAGATGATTTATTCAGCACTTTTTTCCAAAGATATGTAATGATCTGCTTGCGACAATGGAAGGACAGTTTATTCATCTTCTTATCCTTCCTATTCTCGCTTTCCTCTCTTGTCCTCCTTGTTAGGCTGTAATATTTTATACTTTATCTCTCTCTTTGCATACAGCCAAAAAACAATTGTCTCCTTCAGCACACTTATAAAGGAGACAGCATCATGTAAAAGACACTTTAGTATCTTGTTTCTTTCAAAAGTACTGTTAAATGCATGAAGCTGTATTCCTGAATGACTTCATTGCCAAGAAGCTAGAATATGAGACAACTGACAGACCTCTGTATCTGTATACACTCGCATCCTCATTTACATGCATGAAAGTGAGTGAGAGAAAGAAAGAATTTTTATATTGCAATATAATATAATTGCCTGTTAAGGCAGCTGGATATGATATTAAAAATCTAGACTTCTAGAGCTGGAAGAACATGCAAAACATTTCTGTCCAATTGGCAGATAAGCTGATTAATGGACTTCTACCTGAGTAGAGCACATAAGAATCAATGGGTTGTGGTCAGGCTGTTTGGCAGTGGTAGTGCAGGTGTCATATTTGCAAGGCTGTTCACGTACACTGCATCTGAAAGGAGCAGTACTAGTTGCCTTTCCGTGTACTCATCCTAACAGCACTATAAGACAGCATGTCCTGAACAGCTAAATTCATCTTATCAGGCACACTGTGAAAATATTTCAGACATTTATCAAACAGAATATTGAAATGAACCTACTGCCTCTTTTATGTGTATGAAGTAAAGTTTGCATTTATTTTTTTTTCTAATTCAAAAGTGTACAAAAATCCTTCTGTAGGACAATATTTTTGGTGGTATCAAAGATGATTTGAAGGGTCTTTAAAGAGGCTAATCTTGTACTTGGATTACCATTCTTAGACAAGTCAAAAAAATGCACCCAAGGAAAACAAAAGCAAATGTCTCTCGAAAATATTTCTGTTTCTCTTTTTGGTGCTGCCTCCCTTTTACAGCCTCTGTTTCAGAAATGCAGCACTTGGTCTGGTGGGCTGATGTTACAGCTGGCAAGTACTTCCCAGTATTGGGCTGTTGAAGGCATTGATTTGTCTCATCGTGTCAGTCATGG
>VXAV01011664.1:8545-22254 GCA_013399715.1 Alectura lathami
TAAGGTATGTGCTGTGCTGTGCTCTGACAAAAACACATCCCATCTGGTAGCAAATACTATCATTATAGGAGAAAAGAGAAATAAGTGCATTTGGGGTATTATTACTTGAATACGTTTGAGATAACTGCACGAAGATCTCAGATATGTGTGTGTGTGTTTAAACTTCAGGGAACCTAACATGGATTGAGATTGCAGATAACTGATGGAAGAAAAGGTAACAACAAGGTGACTTGTTACTGTCCTCGCTTCAAGTATGAATGGCCTGACTTTGTTCCCACCAAAATCGACGTGAATCAACTCAGTCAATCATCAGTCCTTGTTTGTTGTTTTTGGTGTGAGAGGTAAACTGCACACACAGTGGGAGATTTTTCCAGTCTGGCCACTGGCTAGGTGAAATGAAGGCAGCTTGTTAGTAAGCACACAGTACGTTTTGATATACCAGCAGAAGGAGCCAGGTAGTTCATTAAAAAACATGACTGTTCCACAGTCAAACAAAAAGTCATCTAACCGCACAGCATGAAACTGCATTGTGAATGGCCTGTATCAATGTGTTAGCACTGTATACAAATATATCATATTTCCAAAACATCTACATATATTTTGCCTGAGTAACAAAGGTCTTTGAATTGATGTGTCTGACTGTAAATATTTAGAGTCACACTATCCATTTGAATACGAATTGTATCACATGAACTGTTGTAATTGGAATACATTTAACCTTGGCACTAGTAATTACAAAATTTACTCTACACAGTGGTTCTAAAATAAGGAACAGAGTTAGAATACATAAAAAAAAGATAGAAATACATTCATTTTTCATGGCAGTAAAAAAGAATGCAGAGATTTAAGGGCTAGGGATGAAGTCTAAAACCTCAAAGTGAATTTGGATGTGTATAGAATAGAGCCTGTCCCCTAGTACCCTGGACAGAATTCTGGAGAAGGAATGAGCTAGCAAGAAGAACAATGGATTTGCTATGTCTTACTCACAGAATCACATTTTCAGAACTCAGGCCCATGAATGAATTTCTTTCAATTGTACGTATATTGATATTGTCTTGAATATCTCTGAAAAATAAAATACAATAGAAACTGCAGCTTTTTGTACCTCTGGGAGCCTTTCAATATGTTATGATGTTTCAAACATGGTAATTTTCCTTATGTTCAATCTGAGGAACTGTTTTATGCTAAGGTAGATGACTTTAGTTTTTAAGACATTCCATCCGCAGAGATCAAACCTTCCTGGTAAAAAAAGGTAAGAGTAAAACATTTTCAGACTCTTGTTCTCCACAACCCTGTACCTGCCTCCCAGATTGGTTTTAATCATTAAAATGTATAAAAGCTTGGGTCTTACAATCCTAAT
Source organism: Alectura lathami (assembly GCA_013399715.1). NCBI lineage: Eukaryota > Metazoa > Chordata > Aves > Galliformes > Megapodiidae > Alectura > Alectura lathami. The sequence goes on from VXAV01011664.1 coordinate 9,906, forward strand.
GTGGATGAAGTAGTTCCTCCAGAAAATATGCTACCTAGAAAATACAAGTTGAACAGCTGGGAGGCTGCCACTTCTCTCTGCCTCCCAACCAGAAGATGGAAAAGCCATTAGCCTTTTTGGCCTGATTCAGCAAGAGACATAAAAAAACATGAATAATTCTCCTGCTAATGTCAGTGGGGTTGCTCACAAGCTTTGTATATGCTTAAGAACCTCACATGTTGGAATCCTGTCAATTCAGTTTGTTGAAGTGACAAGTATGCGTTTCAGTTTTTCAGCAATTTTGACTGATACACAAAATGAATGGCAGAAATACGTTCTGTTGCTTGCTCAAAATAGACCTCAAAGAAGTTAAACAGTATTACTCACAATTTAGGCTGGGGATATGGCTGTTTTCATGCCTTTTCTGTTGGAAAGCCAATGGAACAAAATGAATTATCTGCAAAGCTTGAAGTTAAATATGGTTCCAAAATTATCTCCTGCTGAGAGTTAAATATGGCCACAACACTGTATGAACTACCACTTCCACGCTGTTGTACACTGAGAGCAGCAGAGGGAGGAACAGGGAGGGAGCATGGCACCCACAGAAGTGAAGGTTTATAACCTCAATAACCAATCAAGATCTATCTGTGAAACATATTGCCACAACTGAAACCAGCGAAAATTTTTTTATTGACCTCAGTGTGGGCAGGGTTTGAACCATGGTCTATTTTGTGGTGAGGCCTAGTTATTCTTACAGAAAGGGAAGAATGTCACCAGAAAAAAAAATAGTTTCTTGCTCAGCAGGACATGGTAATTTGAGTCTATCTTAGGATTGACGATAAAGGTATACAAGATGAAGGTTCTGTAGCTCCACAGCCATTGTTTTTGCTTGATGGCTCCATGGACCCGCAAAATGTAGATCTCAAAATTATGTGTGTCAAGCGTATTACAGAAATGTATTTTGTATGTATGTTGGATGTATGTATACAATATTGAAGAATCTCACTCTATGCTTTCTATGCATTTTTATGTATATTGTTGTCTACTACTAGGACAACTGCAGGATTAATGTTTCTGCAGATTGAAATCTTCTAATCAGAGATCTGAAGATTCAAAACTTTTCCTGTGCACTATCAATATATCTTGTCAAAAAGAAGAGAAGAAATAATTGCTTATTTCCTGTTTTTATTTTTGCTTTCAGTTGTACTTAGAAGGGATTGAAAAAAATCCATCAAGATTTTTCCATGAAACAATCCTCACGGAAAATTGCTCATATGCATTTATTTAGAGGAAAAAAAAGGTGTTTTACTGAAGAAAAAGCCTGCTTTCTCTCAAAATTGTATATACTTTTCCCCATATTGGCACTGGAATTTTTCAGAGAAGAATATATTTGACTCCCTGGACAGTTTCACTACCTGTGAATAAATGGAGCTTGGTAGAGATACTTTCCCATGGTTTTTGTTTCCTTTGCTGTCCACTGAAAACAGCACCGAGATCAGCAACTCTTTCCGTGGAGGTTAGAGAACTGTCACCAGATGGCAACAAATTTCCACTTCCACCAGCCTGGTTTGAATTGCAGCTGGTGAAACAGAACTAAAAGGCTGTTAGCAGCCCCCTGAGACATCTAGCTGTGTATTCACAGCATAGTTAATGGAAGACCAGTCAGCAGAGTGCAAGCTATAATGCTTTGTAGAAAGGAGACCTATTGAATACAGAGCCACATTAGGCCACATTATCATCAATGCCTACAGAACTGCAACCCAAATTGCTATCATGAAGCTAATAAGCAAGCACAAGAAGAACAATACTTTGAAATACTTTGTTAGAACAGCAAGACATTCATAAGGAGCTTCTAAAAACATTAAAACTTACAGCAAAACTTTCTGGAAGGAATGCACCTTATGGACAACAGGTAAAAACCTAAGGCCAGTGTTTGATATTAACCTAAGGAGGAGAGGAGAAATTAAGATTATTAGTTCTGCCTCAGTAATGAAGCAATACCTAACAAAGAAAAAAGCACACTGAACTTACAATGCAAGCCACAAAAAGCAGACTTTAGCCACATACACAATATTTGTCCACAGGAAACTTGATGTTGTACTGTAAAAAGGTTTTTTTCCAAAAGCACAAGCTGAGTTGTCCCCCACTGATGTCAAGGGAGAAACCATACCTGGGATAATAACGTTTCCCCCTGATGATCTCAGGAAACCTGCAGTATTATTTTCCAAATCATATTCTAAGAAACAAACTGCATTGACACAAGATGACTATTTTCATATTAGCTCTTTAAAGAAAAAAATGTAAATTCACTCACCACAATTTTAACCTTTTATCATAATAAAAGATACATTAATTCAACTAGAAATATCATTATTTCATGAAAGTGAGAGAAAATTGGGACACTTTTCTCCCCAGCACCTTTGATAGCAAGGAACCAAACACACGGGAACCTTTCAGCAGTTTGCTTGATGGGAAGCGGCCCTGATGCTCGGTATTTAGCCACCTCCCGCCTCCCACCACACTGGGCACAGTTGGCCTCTGTGCTGTCCTTCATGTCTGCAAAACACCACCCCATAAATGCTGACTTTGAATGAAAACCCTGAGCCCGAAGCCAGCGAGGAAAAATGGCCACAAATGATGATGTTGAATGGTGATGAAAAGCACTGCCTGGGACAGGGAAAGGAGTAACAGCATTCATTTTATGTTTATTATGAACTGAGATTACTCAAAAGACTGAAAACCTTACGGTTTCATGAACTGAACAGAAACAAAACAACCAAATGTGATAACCAAATCCATAAGGACCAAAAAGGTCCATAAAATAGTTACGTACTTGCATTAAGAACTCATCTGAGCTCTCTGAGGTGGTATCTGGATATCCTCAGAGGTTCACATTGAAAAAACAACTAGTTATTTGTCTCATAATAAAAAGCATTGTATTATATGTAAGAAAGAAAAATAAATAAGTAAAGTGAATATTCATGAAGCCAGTTTGGAAATGTTGCTGAATTGCTGTTGACTGTTTAATCCCAGAAATCAGAGTGGTCTGACATTGCATTAGCTTAATTAGCTGTCACGTGTGACCAAGAAAGCTCTAAAAAATGCCTTTGAAAAACTATTACGTATAGTTAAGTAGAAAGTATGATTAATGAAACAGGTGGATTTCATAAGGCCATTATTATTAAAAGTACTTCTGCACTTATACTTGGTGAAAGAAATTAGCCAAAAAAATTAGAGCCAATAGATGAAGAACCTGCAGCATTTTAAAGTACACTCTAAATCATTGGAGAACTACAGGGTTGTATTTGAAAACTGTCTTTAATTTTAAATGAGTCATATGCTAAAAATTCATGCAATTCTTTTTAAGAGCCACTTCTTAAATACAAAGTACGGCATGCATTTGCTTTAATTAAAAAAACCAAAGAAGCAAACAGCTGCCAAAAAGCGTGTGGCTATTGCAGGACAGAGGAGAAGACATTAAAAGCCTTCCTTTCTACTTTACTTTTCCAGAAAAGCTCGATCCTCTCGTTCCAGTAATGAAGGATGATGGTACTTGAACATGTGCTGTTCAGGCAGTGCTCCCAACGGCATTTTATTCCAAACATCTCAAAATGCCACACTGGTTAGCAAGGCTTTTGTGTTACATGTGTGAATAAACGCATTCAAGGCCTCAGGCGATGCCGTAGTCCTGATCTTTCCAGTAATCCCAAGGTGTTCGGTATTCAGTTTGCGCTGGTGCCAAATGAGCAGCATGAGATCATGAGGAAAGTATCTTTGACACATCGTTGCATATTGCAGTAAATCTATGGGTACAAGGTACTGATTGCACTGAGGCAGAGAACAGTGATTAGGAGTAGGAGAGGATGCCTCTTCAATTAATTGCAGAAAAAGAACTGAAAAAATATATATCTAGTCTGTGACCTAGATCTCCCTTCTCTTGTTATTCAACCAGCAAATCTCCAGAGGCCTTTAAGTGGATAATCTTGTTAGAATGTAGATAATCCAATTTACTGAATAACTTTCCTGCAGGACAGTTTTGTCAATATATTTACCATATAATGTATACATCCTTAGTAGCCTCGCTTTAAACAAGCGTCCTCTTTAACCTGTGCTATAACTGAGTTCCCTGTTGCTATATCTAAACAGTTCAGTAAGAACATGTTTTTCAAATGGCTGATGGCTGCTTTCCAGAGTATTAATTATCTTTCTGAGAAGGCTTACTGGAGTCAGCACTTAAGAAAACATTGCACCATGATAGCCAGAGAACAAAAAGTCTTTCAGAAACTAATTCCTGGAAGATTCTGGCTGCTTGTTTCCACTTTCCTGTTCTTTTTAACACCAGTTTGGTAGAAGCTACTTTGACAAAAACTGGAACTTAGTTTGGCTCATCAATTTATTGTGGATGCTGCTAAATTGCAAACAAAAGGTAGGCAGAGTTAGGTAGGCATCACTCAGGAAGAATTATTTATGTGCCCCTTAATCATGCTAGTGACCATAATGTACGCAGGACTGACTCCAGTGGGAGAAGCCTCTTACTCACGGGAACTGGCCTTACAGGCTAAACTGAGTCTATAATCCATGGAACCCACTGCTGGGGCAAGTCTTTAACCAGGAGGCTCTCATGCAAAAGGAAAGAGTGGATCATCACTTCTTCTTACTGAAAATCCAGCTCTATGAAAGGGTCAGCAATTCATGGGCACTTGTAGACAATGTGGATGCCTCTGTTAGGCATGCCTAACTGCATCAGCAGCAAATACAGTTTGGATTTAGGAAGCATGCCAGGCATATGTTTGTCAGGTTCTCCACCGAATAAAGACAGACAGGTACAAGCAACTGCAAGTCTTTGGAGCTGGGCTGCACTCCCCACAAAGCAAAATATACTGCAGATAGAACAGGTTTTCATGGCCTACATCTCCCTTTCCACCAACAATCTATCTCTATGCCCTAAAAAGTGTTCTGAAAAAAGTTTTACATTTGAATCTTTCTATTTTAAAATGAGATTGCTTAATACAGGACTTCAGTACATCTACCGCAAAAAAAGAACCAAAGGACATAGATTACACATGAAAACTAATTTTGGAAATAAAATAGGTTTGACAAGTCATCACTGCATTATTAAACAGACAATGCCACAGCTCTCCCTAATGAGAGCCAGACAAATAATCTTGTACCATGAAAAGGTCAACAAGTTACCATTTTGAAGCAGTCTGTCTCTTTGGCATGCATCCAAGAAGACCAATTAAGAATCCTCTTCACAGCTTCTAAAAGACTGGTAAGGAAGTTTAGGTTGCATTTTTTTTCTAGAAGGCTTAGAATATTTCAGCATTGCCTTTTTAAAGTATTTTTCTCTCCATAGTGTTTTGGCCATGCTAGTAATGATGTTTAGTAGCAGATGAATAGTAGAATAAGAAGAATTTCTACAGATGCATCAACGATAAGAGGAAGGCTAGGGAAGATGTGGGTCCTCTATGGAAGGAGGCTGGAAATCTAGTCATGAGAGATATGCAGAAAGCTGAGGTGCTCATTGACTTCTTTGCCTGCACAAGTCCATGGGACTCCATGGGATCCATCCGCGGGTCCTCAGGGAAATGGCAGATGAAGTTGCCAAGACACTGTCCATCATATTTGAAAGGTCATGGCAGTATGGTGAAGTTCTTGCTGACTGGAAAAGGGGAAACATCACCCCCATTTTCAAAAAGGGAAAAAAGGAAGATGCAGCAAACTACAGGCCTGTCAGTCTCACCTCTGTGCCTGGCAAGATCATGGAGCAGATCCTCCTGGAGGACCTACTAAGGCACAAGGAAAATGAAGATGAGGTGATTGGTGGCAACCACCATGGCTTCACTAAGGACAAATCGTGCCTGACAAACTTGGTGGCCTTTTATGATGGAGTAACAGTATCAGTGGATAAGGGAACAGCAACTGACGTCATCTACCTGGACTTGTGCAAAGCATTTGACACTGTCCCGCATGACATCCTGGTACCTAAATTGGAAAAGCATGGGTTTGATGGGCGGACCACTCGCTGGATAAGGAACTGGCTGGATAAACTCTCTGCATTCAGAGAGCTGTGGTCAACGGCTCAATGTCGAAATGGAGACCGGTGACGAGTGTTGTCCCTCAGGGATTGGTACTGGGACCAGTGCTGTTTGACATCTTTGTTGGCGACACAGACAGTGGGATTGAGTGCACTCTTAGCAAGTTTGCGGACGACACCAAGCTGTGTGGTGCCATTGAAATGCTAGAGGGAAGTGATGCCATCCAGGGGGACCTGGACAAGCTTGAGAGGTGGGCCCATGCCAACCACATGAAGTTGAGTAAGGCCAAGTGTAAGGTCGTGAACCTGGGTTGGGGCAATCCCAAGCACAAATATAGTTTGGGTGGAGAACGACTGGAGAGCAGCTCTGAAGAGAAGGATTTGGGGATGTTGGCTGATGAAAAACTCAGCATGAGCCGACAATTTGCACTTGCAGCCCAGAAGGCCAACCGCATCCTGGGCTGCTTCAAGAGAAGTGTGACCAGCAGGGTGAGGGAGGTGATCCTGCCCCTCTGCTCTGCTCTCGTGAGACCCCATGTGGAGTACTGCATCCAGTTCTGGGGGTCCCAACACAAGAAGGACATCGAGCTGTTGGAGGGGGTCCAGAGGAGGGCCACGAAGCTGATCAGAGGGCTGGAGCACCTCCCCTATGAAGGCAGGCTGAGAGAGTTGGGGTTGTTCAGCCTGGAGAAGAGGCTCTGGGGGGACCTGATAGCAGACTTCCAGTACCTGAAGGGGGCCTGCAGGAGAGCTGAGGAGGGACTCTTCAGAAGGGCATGTTGTGATAGGACCAGGGGTAATGGCCACAAACTGGAAGAGGGGAGATTTAGGCTACATATTAGGAAGAAATTATTTACTGGAAGGGTGGTGAGACACTGGCACAGGCTGCCCAGAGAGGCTGTGGATGCCCCCTCCCTGGAAGTGTTCAAGGCCAGGCTGGATGGGGCTCTGAGCAACCTGGTCTGGGGGGAGGTGTCCCTGCCCACGGCAGGGGGGTTGGAACTAGATGATCTTTAAGGTCTCTTCCAACCCAAACCATTCTATGATTCTATGATTCTGTGATGCAGGAGACAAAGGGAGAGGGCTGAGTGAAAATGTATTTGTACTCGAGTTGACACAGATAAAAGTGTATTAATGTTCAACAGCCAGTGGCTGTAACGAGCCCATAAAGCTGATGAGAGGACTGACAACATTAGCCAGAACTTCTTTCCTGCACATTATAAAGATCTAGTGGCTATATGACTATTTTTGAAGCAGTACAGAGAAAGTCTTGCAAGCAACAGTCGCAAAGGTCATTAAACTGATGGGCTATGGTGTCTAGCCTCCATTTCAGGCATTAACACTGATTAATTTGTCTCAAATGCTTCACCCCCCCAAAAAAAAAAAAAAAAAGCTAGTTAATACGTGTTGTTCTTCTGCAAGATTTTCTGAACTGCATTTTAGCAGTTCGATCATAGCCATGGAACTTCATGAGGAATCAGACTACACATCTCATACCCTCCCAGGCTGCCACTCAGGCTGGAAACTTCAGAAAGAACAACAAGTTTGGCAGTGTGCACATACCCGTCACCCCTACTTTGATGTGCTCACTGCAGATCATTACCTTTACCAGCTGCTATTTTGCAGCCTTCTATAAAGGTTTCTGTTTCCTTATTACAATATGTTAAATTAAAATTATTCTTTTGAATGATAAAGACTTCTACATTTTCCAAGTAGGTTTCTGAAAGGGCAAGTACTTGTGAGTGAAACAAGTGGATGGAGAAATTTTCCTGCGGAAGTGTTCCAAGAGAGTACAAAGGTATGACTGTACACAGAGAGTGATGCAAGCATGGCGTAACTCAGCATTGTGCCCAGCTCACTGCTATATGGAAGGCTCCTATAGGGACTTCACATTCCACTCCAGTAACACAGGCAGGATTAGCTGAAGAGGAAACGTTCCTGGTCTCTCAGGGCAGGTACGGGGAGGTAGGAATCACTTCTTCAGAAATGACTTCCCAGCGTTCAATCTATTATCATTTACAGGTCCAGCTGTAGACACCTCCACGCTGCCATTTCCTACTGTCATGAGCAGGCATCATAGCTCTACAAGCCACATCTGCATGGCTGGTGTGGATAATAGGGCACAGGAGAAGATTCCACGCATGTCCAGGGATTGCTCTTTAGTGCCAGGGAGCTGAGGGGGCCAGGCATCCGAGGGTGAGTCAGCTTACTGCAAATCCAGCAGGTACCTGCCCTACTAATGCAGCCACATCTGTCCTTTTCAGGTGTGGAACACAGCTCAGATACTGCTGAAAATTCATCTGGATTAAAGTGATTAGACCAAATCCCTGTGGTGTTAACTGAAGGTGTTAACTGATGTGGCTCCACTGAAGCCAAAGATGTTACACAGATTTATATCTACAATGTAGCTACCTCAAATCTTGTCACTAACATGGAAGACACATTCAGCAGTTCACCATCTAGGAGTTATGATGTCCATGCTTTTTGCACTATTTACAGTCCTGCAAGAGTCTTTTTTGCCTCCCAAAATAAAGACATATGGGGGATATAATATAAATCCACCAGTGGAGTAAACACCAGAGATAGATTTTATCAATTTCAATTAGAGAAAAAGTTTGGAATTAAAATGAATTTGAATGAAGTGGCCATGAATAATATCAGAAGAAACTTTCTAGTAACAAAATCATTGTGTTTGTGGAAAATCCTCCCCTGAAAAACAGAGAAAGAGGGACCAGTATAGAGCATCAACAATGTCAATAAAGCACTTAATTAATGGGACACACAGAATGGAGACAGTAAGAAATAGGATACAGTAATCTGGGGAGTCTCTGCTGGTCCTGTGTGCCCACAAGAGAGAAAACCTTAAAAGAATCCAAAACACATTTTCCTCTGATTTCAGCTAGTGAGTGGAACTGGCTAAAGGGTAAGAAAGGGCAACGGCTAGTTAGACGAGCAATCTTCTATCTTTTTTAATCTGTTGCTTCTATAGGTCATAGAGCTACTGCAGATAAATTTTTATACATGAAATATCTCTGAACATATGAGCCAATGTGTATAGGAGTTTGGAATGACAAATATTCAAAAGAGGGAATGTTTCTTTCTCGAGTGGTTTCCATAAAAATTCTTATAGTGCTATTTTGCCCTAATCAACACCAATGAACAACATTTTGTCTCTGAAGAGCATGAAAACACCCATATGCACAAAATTTATGGCACCCTAATGCAAAATATAATATCTGGAGAAATATCATTGGGATAAGGAACTTGAAACAGTGCTATAAGTCGTAATGAGTGGCAAAGATCCTCAGCTGGAGAAAATTCACACTATCAATTGTAGCTTCAATGAGCTGAGGAGGTAGACTCTTTCACATCAAATTTTGGTCATTGTACTTGGAACTAAAGGAAAAAGGCACATGATGTCTTCTCATGACAAGGCACACTTAAAGTTTAGTTTCCCTACTACCAAGAGAAAATCTGTGTTGCAGTTATGCACATACACAAGTTAAAGCTTGTCAAAGTGCTAGGCGGATTTGGTAAAGCAGATATTGGTCTGAATACTAGGTGGAGAGACAATCTTGCAATTATAATCGCATGTTCTAGTTTATTGACAATCTAAACTCTAGCAGCTTGAATAGCACTAAATAAACCTTATCTCTTAAAGTCCAAATATTAAATCTTGAATCTTAAAAGTTCAAATTCAAACCAATGCCTCTTGGCATTTATGAGCCCAGAAGCTGGCAGACACCAGTGATTTTCAGAAACTTGAAACTCATGCTTACTGAACAACTGACCCAATTTCATCCCATCTTTAAGAAGCAGCTTATGTACCTAAATGTAAAAATTGTTACCAGCCAAGCTTCTCATATGAGCAAGGAAAAGAAGGTTGGATATATATGCTCAGCAGGATGGACATTATAAAGTCAAGATAATATCCTGCTTGGTATACATGCCATTGTTCAGCAAAGAGCACTGTGGGAGCCTAGTTAAGCTATAGTCATTAAAAACAATTACTGCTAAACAGAGTTCATTGGACTGCATTTGGGTTTTAATAGGTAGCAGTGGAGATACCATTAGTCATGTTAGGATCATGTGCTAAAAGCTGTGAAATTATTTTTGAGCAGTAGTTTATTTTAAGGATGTATTCAATTATCACTGAATTATGATGGCAACTCCATTGGATCAGATGTGGCAACCACAGTTGTACGAACTGCATTCTTGATGAAGCTGGCTAATGAAATGAATTTATAGCATACACCAATACATTTGCATTTGAAGGTTTTAATCATCTCACACCCAGTGTTAATGAAAATCATTGCTATAGCACTGTCATTGCTAAAGAAAAGAGAATTTGAATGCTTAAGACCATGTGTACGAAATATAACAGTAGACAGAGCCCTAGCAAAAGACAAATGAGTAAGATTTTGTCCTAAAGAGCTCAGGAGGAATTTCAACCTAGACCTGCTTTTATAGCCATAAAATAAAGGCATGGATCCTTTTCTCATCACTCAATTTCAACATGTTGCTTAAAAAAGCTCAAACATTATTTGTGTGGAGATCATTGTGAAATCTGCATGGATTCTCCATAGAGAATATTACCTTCAGCTTCTCTGAGGACCATGTACCAGCCTGGGTATGAAAATGTGGATTGCAACTAGTGAGGGAAGTGTGGACGTTAACCTGTCTCATCAACAAAGTGCTGACAGCTTGGATGGAAACATCTGTGTCATTTAAAATGATTACAGACTTCCAAAGAGCAAAAAAACTTACAAATATCTGAGGCTTGGAAGGTGTTGGAAGGCATCTTGATCAATGTATACGAGGTTGTTGGCCTTCTCAATTCGTCTGCAAAGGGAAAGTGAAACATCAAAGGAAATATATCCATATATTAATCATAAAATATCTGTGGTTTCATCCTAGAATACGTGTGGTTGCCCCAGAATGTAGTGGTACTGTACACTAAGAGATTTTTTTTTGAGAGCAGAAGATCTGCTTCCAAAGAGTAGCCTACCACAGACCAGCAAACCCCACTACCTTCTGATATTGGTTTGATATCAGGCTGACCAGGGAAAGAATGGGAGAGTTAGATAAGAGGTAGGGAACGACAAATTAAGATTTCCAGTGTTCCTGTATTACTATTAATACTTCAGAGTTTACCTGAACCAAACTGCAAAACTTTTGATACTTGCCTATAATGAATCTTTATAATTATCTCCTTTGAATTTAGATTGCTCATTACTTACATTTCATGTAGTTTGGGAAGGTTGGAAAACACATTTGCTTCTATGACCTCCAAAGCATCATTCTGTGAGATCTCTCTGAAAAATAATTAAAAAGTCAAGATATTTCAAGCCATGCTTTCAGTAAAAAGATGAGGCAGAAAATGGAAAAGTGAAAAATTCACAAATAATTTCTTCCTAGATTACAAATCGGTTTTAAACATGAGCTGGACATCAGTTAAGAAAACAGATCTCAGGAATACCTTCAGGCTGCCACCAAAGGCAAACAACGAGAGTCCAGAACAGTGCATCTCCTGAGGCTGAAGCCTGTATCTAAAGCAGCAGTCCTGCAGCTCCTGCTGTCACCACTCCCTGTGTGCAATGGGAGGCAGAGCCCAGCCACCATTGGCTACTGCATCTCTGACATCACTATTTACTGATGGAATTTTAATGGAAGCTTTTAACTCGGTGTAGAAAACACGAAGTGAAATGTGACTGGAAGAGAGAAGACAGCTGAAATGTTCCCAAGAAATATGGCACAGCCTCAGCAGTAGGACATGCTGCTGTATTGACCTGAGCATGACCTCCAGAGATTAAAATTAAGTCGCTAGCAAACAAATCCTCACTGACAGGATCTGGAGACCACAGACATGAAGAACTCGCTCTTCCATAACCTGGAGAAAACCCTGTCTGATCTCTTCTACATACAACAAATGCCCACTTGCAGCCACACAACTGCAGAACAAAAATGGCCCGTTTTCTGTTCCCAGCACACCAGCATGCACCTCCTGCTAGTCCAGAGGACATATGTCTTTGCTTCCTTAATCTGTTGAATGGAAAAAAGATAAGCATAGGCTTTAGTATAATTCAGAGTTCAAAACTTCTCTTGGTAAATCAAGAGGGAATTATTGTAGTGCAATCCATCCCAGTTACATCCCTAATGCTGGCAGTGACCAGGAAAGCTGAGGTAAAGATGACTCTGCCAAAAGATTCACCATGGCCATTTTTTTGATATTGTGCAAAAATGCTATTTCTGAGCCTGAGATCACCTATAGGAAGTAAATACTATAATCTAGAAATAACTTGTTGACACTGTGATGGTCTATTGGATTTTTTT
>VXAV01011664.1:129816-155177 GCA_013399715.1 Alectura lathami
GAGTTACAGACCATGCTTTCTTTATTTTTGTCATTAAAGATACTTAATATCCAAGAGATGTGGGAATATAATTTTGTGATCCAAAGGTACTGTTGAATTGACAATGAATTGTAAATTTGTCAATGAACTTGCACTGCTTACTTCCAATAACATGCTGATCTCTTGTCTCAATGTCACTGTAAATTCCTCCTGGAAGAGGAAATTTTCTTTACATCAACTTTTTTTTGTTTAAAACATTGTGATAAGAATCATTTTGGCCTCATTTTTGACACCCTGTGAAAAGCTAGACCTATTCAGCTCAGAAGCATTTATTACACTCCTGAAAATACACNNTTTATTACACTCCTGAAAATACACCGCTGATGATTCCACTTTGATCTGTCCACAATTTGTATTCAGTATTCATATTTTCCACTGTCAGACTAAGTAATTCATGTATGGATTAATGAACATTAACAGAAGCATCGCTATAGAGTCTAAAGTTACTGCACCGAACACAAGGACAAGCCTCTGTTCTATTACTAATATGTTTCCACAGACATTTTCAGGTTTTGTTTTTCATTTTTCTCCCTCCCACAGTCCCTTTAAATGTAAAAAGGAGAATAATATTTTAATTATTTTAAAACATGAGAATTTCCCTAGTGATGCCTAATATTTTGACATAGAGAAAGGCCTGTTACCACCGGCATAGACACTGACACTGATTTTTTCATAGACTGAGCACCACTTCTATGGTTGTTTTCTTCATAAAGAACTGTACAATGTAAAGGAATGGCAGAAATCCCTTTACTCCAGGAAAACCATGTCGACATGCATTGCCCAATAAACAGCCATGGTGTACCTCAACTACTGGACGCAAAACAGCAGCACTTACTGTCTCCCAGACATCAACACCTGTATGCCAATGACACTTGTAGCCACTACCCCTGATTACAGATCTGTCAATGAAAAGAGAATTTGGACTTCATACATTTTAATTTGAACAGAACTGATGCATATAGCAACTAAGTTTCGTTTCTTACCATTACTTGTTATGCTACAGATAAAAACGTAATTTCAGACCTCTCATCAAAACAAATCTTGCCATTAAGCACTTGCCAGGCCTCAGCTAGAAAATACAGAAGTGCTGTTATACGAAAGATATCACTTCTGTCGTTATCTGCTTGTTGCCCAGCAAACTATCCCCATATCTTTGGTTTTACTCATGGTCTAGGGGACAAGATTTTTACTCCTATTTAACTGCTGGGAGGCTGGTGTTCCAGCTCTGAAGCAGCAGCTTTCAAAACCATTTTAGACAACAATCACTTCTTGGACTAGGCCTTCCTTACTAACATTATATTTAATTACTTAAATTCTGAGACAGTTCAATTTCAACCAGCCATACAAGCTTACCAAAGACAGTCTCAGACTAAGACACATTTTCTTCCTCTGTTCCCCACACAGACTACAGCAGCACAGTCCTGGACTGCATATCATGGTCTTGCTGTAAAGACACTTTCTTTGGCTCAAAGTTGATGAGCAGATTTAGCAACCCGCAGAACCCCCAAAACAGGGGTTCATAGATGATATACAGCCACAGTTGCTGATTCAAGTACATTTTCAGGCATTAACCAGTCTGAATTTGTCAGTTCTGAAGAATACAACTTTCAAATGCCTTTTTGGCCAAAATTAACATACTCATTCTCTAGTAGCCCGTCTGACTCTGATGCTTCTTTTTGTTAATGTGAGCCCACACTTAAATTATAAAGTTATTTTACAATTCAAAGCTTAGTGCCTAGAGCTACTTTCTGTGGTATAGAAAGCTACACTGTGATTTTCGTGCAGAATAATACCTGTATTGTTTTCAGAGCAGAGCTAGAGACAGCTCTGCTCACTACCACCTGCAGGCATTGAAAATTAGAACAAGTACATGCTTAATCATTTACCAGGAAAATGGAACAGCTACAATAACAACAAAAAGAAAAAATGTTTTTGTAGATTAAAACAATGCTATGAATAACACAGTATGCTACAAGACTGTCAAACATCAGCTCTTTTTGACTGAACTCTCAACATGCAGCTTCTCAAACAAAACCCCTCATTTGTTAATAGAGACCTTTGCTTGCTGGCTACTCAGGGGCAGCTGAGAACATTTATTGAGTAAATACAACCACAAGTGGATTGTGCTTGGCTTCTAGAAAATAAATATAAACCAATTCTGATTTAAGTACTGTGCTCAATTATAGCATTGTTTGTATACGATGGTCACAGGTAGGGAAGTGATTGGTAATTCTTTGACTTTCATTTAGTACAGTGGGACTTGATTTGGTCAAGCAGTAAAGTGGTTGAGAGACCACCAGTTTTGTGCCACCCATCACAGGTGCCTCACACACACAGCTGTCCAGCTGGGCTCCTTGCACTCCCTGACTGGAAGCACCTACAGCAAAGGCACATTTTAATGTACTCCTAACATAAGCTGCTTCACCACAGACTGAAACAATAAAGCTCAAGAACACAGCCTGGCTAAAGGTTTCTTCTGGCAGGTTTTGGGTGAAAGTAGATGAACCTCAAGGAAGCACCCAAAGGAATCTCAGAAGGTTGGAGCAAACCAGGTAGAATATATAGATAATTATTTCTCATTGTTTAACTTGTCTGAAGCCTTATTAGTTCAGTTGTTAATTAAAAGCAAAATAAATCTAATATGAATTAAAATTGAGAGAGTATAAATATACTGAATTTATTAGTACCATGTTCTGAAGTAAAAGGTACCTGATGTACTTGTTTCATCTTTATAACAGAAATGAACTGCCACAATTATATTATTATTAGCTACTTCACAGGAATTTAGATTTTCCTCTCTTTCCATTTAACCCTTAAAGGCAAGATTTTTCTCAGCAGATTTGCATCCTTGAGGAGCATTTGTACAATTCTTGTACAATAGTTGCCTGCCAGGACACAGAAGAACTTTTTACCCCAGGAACTTTGTGTCACACATGTAAGGCGCTACAGGGGAACAAGCAGCTCATTTTTATTAATGGTGCCTTTTTAGTTTTGAAAGCTGTTCTTCACACACTCTTGAGTATCAACGCATTGTTCCTGCCAAACAGCAACCAATCACCTGATCAGCATTTTCCGATCTGCGCTTCTCATAGCTGCTCACAAGCACATTTCAGAGTCAGACAATCAGTAACATCATGGTTTTGAAATGTCTTGGATGAACATTGCCCGTTATGATCAAGACCTTCTGCTAAAGTGTACTCCCAAATATATATATATATATACACACAAATACAGCAAATCTCAGCAGCAAATCTCAGAGTGCTGCTGGAAGCAGGTAGAGAAGGAGTCCCACAGGGTGGGAGATGCTGACCAACAGAGCAGTCATTCCTTGCCCAGTACAGACAATGAACATAAACCATCTGTGACTGTTGCATATTATGAAGTTGCAATGGCAAGGCTTCCTAAGGCTTAGTTCTTTTATATCTGCCTTGGATCATGAGCCTCTGTGCCTGTCCCAGATGAACTTCTGGGATCACCCTCCCTTCAGATGCAGTCTTTCTGGGGACCTACCAACAGTGTAGTGCAAGTGCAAAACCTGCTTCAAGAGGCTGATCTGGGTTTTAAGAGTATGTGCAAATGCTTATAAACTCCAGTGATCAATGATGTATTGACTGACAGCCTTCTTGAAAGAAAACATCACAGGGAAAAATTCAACCATGAATTTGTCTCATCCATGTTTACATGTCACTCTTAATTACCGCAGGCAGGTTGCCTCTTAATTTCCAAGAGCAGAATAAAACACAGTCCAGAGCCTTTAACCAAACCCCAGATGCTCCTACAAACATGTGGATCCTGCTGCTCATACCAGTCCTGTCCTGAGCAGCACTGGCAGAGGCACCAAGCAGGGGCACAGCCTGTACCACAGCTGCACTAGCCTGCTCCCAACAACAAATCCAGCCAACACAAGCAAAGCAGTGACAGACCCAAGCACGCATGGTCACCAAAAGTACCTTTTCTCACCTCGCCCCATTTAAATAAAGGCCTCTGTACCTTGTCTTGAGTGGGTGTCCAAACACTGGGCTTCCCCAAAACTTCTTGTGGTTTGTATGCAGGAAATATTTTTTATACTTTGCCCTTAGCATTATCTGAGCTACTCACATTTTGCCATTGGGTAGCAAGTTTATGATAAAAGGTCTCCATAACAGTTAACCTAGTTCAGGGAGTTAACACTGCAATTGTTAAAGGGGGAAAAGTGCTCAGAAGAGAACTGATTTTTATTTCCTTTGGATCAAATAGTTTACTGGAAAAAAGATTTTGTTCGCTTGGTTTCACCCTTAAAAAAAAAAGCAAAAATCTCTGCATTACCAGTGCAAGTAACACACACGCAAAAAAGCACTGGAGACGTGGGTGAGTTTGTGATGATAAATGTGTCAGTCTGAGCAGAGTCAGGATCTGTGCCCAGCTCCTACAGCATCAGTAGGTCTGGGCACCAAAAGAGAAGTTACACATAGTACAGCCAAGTAAATGCCGCTGAGAGCCTTCCTTATTTTCTATGAGAAAGTAAGAGCCTGCAGGCATGGAAATAAATTAGGTAAAAATTAATAGCTTTTTAAATTCTAGCTAGTAAGCTATCACCGAGAGCTAGACAAACCGTTCATAGGGAAAAAAAAACAACTATGACTTTTGTTTTTGAGGAGCTGGGAATACTAATGCAAGAGCTCAAGGCAGATGCATTAATATCTCCCAGCTATGCAGAAATAAAATGTAATATACAGCACTGCTTTCTTCAATGCCATTTTAACAAGGTGGTTTTCCAGCAGATTTCTCTCAACAATAAAAACTAATTTTATTTAAATAATAAAAGCAATGCTCTGAACAAAACCCAAGAAATATGGACATTAGTTAGAAAGCATTCAAGTCTTGGCTTTGACATAGATTCCATCTTTCCTAGAGTTCAAAACACAGATTTTATTTTTTTCTTTGTGTTTGAAGTTGACACTGAGCAATGCTGAAACAGGAGGGTCCACGAACAACCATAGTGCAGGCTTTTCCCCTTGGCGATGTTGGAAAATGAGCTGCCTTATGCACAGGTATAGAAAATGATTATCTACCAGCAGTGCAACTGTAACTTTGACAACAAAGCAGAAATCCTCTGTAATCTCATGCATGTGTGCAGAAAAACCCATCGAACTGGCACTCTGATAAACCTGATTTAACTGAGAAGTAACAGAAAAAAGCAGAGCATTCTTGAGGTGAGGGGCAGCATTGTTAAGGAAGCAAGATGTTTGAGTCTCTCCTGTTTAGAAATATCCACAAGGCTAATACTATCCTTTCTAGTATTGTTGGGGGATGCTGACATTTCCAGTATGGATAATGAAATTAATTTTTATTGCAAAGGTAAGTGGTCTTAGCACATTTTATGCAATCATTTCTCTGTCACTATAATCATGTAGAAGCTAACAAGCAGGTCTAATCAGCCATCACTTCTCTGTTATTAGAGTTTGACTCACATGAGATTTTCATGTAGATGAGGAGATAAAACACATTACAACAATCTGTTGCAACAGATTACTAAAAGCATGATGAAGTTAAAAACAAAAAAAAGCTTTGTTTGTGCACATTAAATTTGCACATTAATGCAGCATTCCCCCTTTTATTTTTATGCCATTCAACTTGGGTGCTTTCCAGAAATAAATCTGACTTATTTTTTCAGAGGCTCAGAATAAAGATCAATGCTCTTGTTCTTTTTGAACCTTGTGTTGTCTGCAGGCCTATCTGCACATACAAACTGGTGGGAACTAAGAATCTTCCCCGTGTCGTACTTCATTCTTTCCTCATTCCACCATGGCTACAAACCAACTCTAGCCTACCACAGAGAAATTAAAAACACATAGTGTACTGATGAACTTTAGGTTAGTAAGGCTTTTCAGAACACACTAATGCTTTCAAAAGTGCAGAGAGGGCAGAAGAGGCCTTGAGACGAATATGAAGAAGGGCTCTTGTCAAAACCCCTTATTTAATACACTTCCTGAAGATTAGCGCAGGTCAAATATCTGACATCAAAGGTGATTGGGAATGTAACAGTGCCTGAATACAGTTTAAAACCTATATGTGGTGCATATGAGAGATTTTTCTTTCCTTCTTATGAAAGTAATCCTTGAGCAACTGTGAGTCTCTGCTGAAGGAGAGCATCCCCCGGGCTCAGAACCAGGTGTGCAGCAGGGAGGAAACCACTCTGGTGAGAGTGATAGGAAAGCTTCTGAGGGGTTTGTGTGCTGCAGGTCCCCCCAGCTGAAGGCCAATATGCTTGCATGGCAGCAGATAGGCATCAGCTTTGCAGAGTGCCCGCTGACCCAACAGGCCACCAGAACAGAATCCTGCCTTTCAAAACTATGCAAGTAAAATAGCTTGGAAATAAGCTTGAAAAAATGAACTGGAAATGGCTGAAGCCATTACCTGCTCATGTGCCTGCAGAGCCTTGATCACAGCCCACTGCCTAACCTTAAAAAAACCCACCTGAGTATTGAACACTTCCCAGGAACAACAACACAGGAGCAGTGTCTGTGATTGGAATGGGCAAAAAAGAGGCATAGGAGAATCACGTGTACTGCTGAGGGATGCGCTGGACCCTCCCTGTCACTGCCTTGCTCTCCTGTGACTGGCATTGATTCCACACTCAGCATAAGGAACCAACCAACTAGCAGAGGTGAAAAAGAGAAAGACACCAAAACCTAAACCCCTTACTAAAATAAAGAAGTTGATTTGTCCCAGAAGTTGCGACTCCCAGAAGTGCAGCTGAGTCCCTTCCAAGTCCCTTAGGTGCACCTGGCTTGTGAGGTGGTAAGACCAACCTGATCTCCCTTGCTGTAAGACCAAGAAGTGTTTCTACACTGCCTTCATGAGAAATGCCCACTTTTCAGTCTAGGCTAAGCAGAAACACTGTGAGTACAGATGGCAGACAACATCCACTGTACTGAACTCCTGCAACCACGCCTCTCTGCTCTCTCCAGCCACATTTCTCTGCACTACATGTCCCCTTTCCCTATGCATTTATGCTGATGCTCATCACTGACCAGCTCCTCAGTGGAAACTGTGAATGCTCTTGGCCATCAGTCACTCCTTTGCTGGTTTTACGGTTCCTTCATATTACACTTCTCACATCTTCTGCAAGTTATTATTATTATTATTATTATTATTATTATTATTATTATTTTCAAAAAATACAGGCTCGTATAACCAGTTGAGGCTGGTACTTGTAGTATTTTGAAATGACCAGGTAGGACTGGCATTTTAGGAGGAAGAGATGCATTTAGCTGGTAAGTCCAGTGTGGTTTTTGCAATAGAGTGGATCAGACATAGCCCTTACGTGAAAATATGCAAGTACTTTTATTCAGTGCATTAAGTTTTCCTCTGTGGGAGAAGTAATGTTATTTGTATAATTGAGAGGTATGCCCAACATTTGCAATGTAAATAATTTTAAAGATGAAAGAAGAAAGACAAAAACAGAACCTCATTGCCACTGAGTATGCTTCCTCAAAAATGAAGAGAAACTTAAAATCCTGTTATCTTCCCAGCTGAAAAGCAAATGATTAAGAGAACCTGCTGAGAAAAAGCAAGAAGGCATGAGAATACTTACTCTCACCCAGATTTTTCTTACCAAACCCAGAGAATTAGCAGATGTCTAGACACTTCTGAAACCTGAAAAGGCTAATAAACATTGGGAACAAATATTTCTGTTTTTGTGCATTCCACTCCAAGTTCTTCTGATGTCATGAGGACACAGCTTCAGAGAGAAGTGTTTAAGTGTGAAAAGACCCCAGGTTTTACAGCCTCAGGCAATCAGAAACTGGAGCGTTACGTGTCAGAACTGCGGAAACCAGAGCTTAATTGGGCTAGGCTATGCCCTAAGCCTGGCAGGTATATGTGGTACATGATGATTTAAATTGAATTTCTCTTATTCTGCATGGCAGGTAATGCTTAAGTCAATTCCATACCCCTGGGCTATAATTCAAAATACAAACACTGAATTTGATGTTTGACGGAAACACCCATATATAAATGCTTAAAATCAGCATTCCTTGTTTTCATTATTTAATTGTATTGAATCAGTACCTAAAATCTCTGGATGGGATTAGAATCTGATTGCTACTGTCCTTGTGTTCATTATCTAGTGTTATTTCATTTTTTTTGCAAGATTTCCGATTCAATATATACATCAATGTGGAAAACTATTAGTACAAGAGCTGCAGTGAGGATTCCTTGCTTTCTTAGAATTGTTTTAATAGAAAAAGTATATTAAGCCCAGTTTACAATACAAGGGGAACAACCTCTTTTAATAACAATGGCCTGCAACTGGTGAAGAGATTTTTCTTTTATTTTAAAATGAATATTTTGAATAGCAAAAATGAGGATCCTTTAGACTAACTAGCAAGATCTTATGCTGAGACATATCAACATGTATCGAGCTCCTCCCTTATCAGAATTAGGTTTCCAGTTTTCACTCCCAAAAGGAATCGGTACATGCAGCCTCAGCACTGACATCATCGGGCCTCATCTGGAGCTGAAGTAATTTAATCTTATCAGCAAGAGAAGTATAAGAGCTTAACCCTTTTGCGTTTTGCTTTGTTTGTTCTTCCTTTCTGTTTAACTATTAGTAAAGTACACTCAGCTGGCTGTGAGAAAGGTGAATAAAAATTAAAATCAAGCTTTGCCCAAGGAAGATGCAGGCATTATGCCATTAGCCACAGTTTCAGGGCAAAACCAGTCCAGTTACTCCCTGGTCCTACAGCGTTCTGCACAGCAGGATCATGATGGATCCTAAAGCCAAAGGGTGAGCTCCAGCCTGCTGCACCCTTTGATAAGCACCGCTTGTGCTTCTTGTGTTCTTGTTCTTGACTGTCTCTGCCATCAGCGGCGAGAGCATATTAGACAGCAGTGCTGTGCGTGCATGATGGGGCACAGACCCAGATGGAGGGAGCTGAGCAACAAGGCGAACCCAGTGCTCAGGTTTCACACTGGGAGCGCTGCGTTAGGGCAGCCTCAGAGCTGAACTGCCAGCAGTGTTCTCTCTTTGCCGGAATGTAGGCATTAGATCTGGATAAAGGCCAGCTGGATAATTACATTGCACCTTATCAAAATTGTAGAGCCGTGTCAGTTAGAAGACAGTCATATTACTGAGCCTACTGTGATTAAAATCTGCCACCACTTCCCTACTTGTTAGTGCTGTTTAAAGGGGTGCATACAATAATCTTTGTATAAAAAGGGCCAGATCACAGATCTCATCAGAAACAGGAAGAAAAGGAGTAGCAGGGTAGCAGGGTAGGCAAGATGTGTTTTTGTACATCTCCGCAGGAGTTAGGCAGAGCACTGTCCCTTGCACCACTTGTGCAGGGGTCATAGCTGTCAAATAATGACCAGGACTTTGAATGGTAAAGAGGAACAGAATAGACATAAGATCAAAACACTACACCGACCCCCTCCCTGCATCAGGAAAGAAAACTGAGAGCACTGACCCCCTCCCTGCATCAGGAAAGAAAACTGAGAGCAGCTATTGCCAAGTGCTCCCAGAGTTGCAGTACACCTGGGCTCCAGGGGCTGCATCACAGTGCAGGCTTTATGAACTGGAAAAAAAATCCAAATCTGCTTGTGAACTGCCACAGCCCAAAATTCTGTAGGGGATATTTGACAGCAGTGTTCACTTATGACTACTTTCTTCCTGCAGCTGCCCTTCAATATTATGCCGAACTTTTTATCTGTCTCCCCAGTTTTTTTCTCTTTCAGTTTCCAAACCAGAGGACTGCCTTTGAAAATAGCACATTCTCACACAGCTCCCCCCAGCACAGCATCATGCAAAGCTGCTCTCACTGGCTGCCTCTCCTCTGATAACCAAATATGCCAGCTGGCAACTTGCTGTCATGGGGCTTGCTGGATATGGAAGGGCTGCAGTAACAACCATCCTGACATCTACTCCTAGTAGATGTCCTTCCACTGCTGGAAGGGACACTAGGAAAAATGAACCAGCTCATACAGGCATGAACTGAACTAGGAGGTGCAATGCCTGAGAAAGGACTGACCCCTCTTTACCATAGTCCAGGCTGAGTAGATTACAGGACTGCAGAGATCTGGTTCACTTTTTGTTGAATAACACTGTGCACTCGAGCACAGCCACAGGAAAGATGGCCATAATCAAAAGTTTGTCCATCTGCCTAAATATGCCTGTGTAGTGTCTTTATTATGTAGAAAGTGAAATGACAGCACCTCCACAACTCAAGATCCTGAATTTAAAACTTCATAAGCTACAGCAGTACCTACTACAAGTTGTTGTTCAGAAAAGACACTGGATGCTTACATTTGCGGCAGTCACTGCTAAATCCAGATCACTTCAAAATGCTGGACTTTGCAGTATGGAGATAGCACTGGATTATGTACTAAATCCCACATCAATGCTGGAGAAAAGTAGCAAAATGTTTTACTTTTCTTTATACGAATTTGGAAGGAAGAAGCTTTGTTCAGAAAACACAACTGAAGATGGCTTCCTGGAAAGATGAGCAGGAAAGCAAATCCTGTTTCAGCAGGCAGTACTAGTTACCTGTACTGAGTTAAATAGGGTTTTCCTAGTGAAGCAGCAGAGATTACCTATGGATCAATGTGCAGGGGATTAACCTTAATGGAACTGGGGGATAAATGCCTGCATCAACGACAGATTCCAAGGTACTCTAATGAGTAAGTTTGCACTAATCCTACTGCAACAGTAACTACAATTAGCCAAGGTACCATGGGTACACAATTCCAAACCATAGTACACCTTCCTTTCTTGCAGTTTCTATTGGTATAGAAGCCCTGAAGCCTTGTGTCTGAACTGGAATTGCTCCACAGTAAACTTGGCTACCACTTTGGTGAAACAAACACTCAGCTCTTTCACTGCATACCCTGTATCATTATACTTTCTCCTAGTGATGAGATGTTGTTTCAGCTCCTCATGTGATATATTACAGACAGGGCTAGGGCCCTCCTACATATGCTCTGGCCCAGAAAAGGGTCTTGATTACTGATACATTCCCTAAAATAATAATCATACTAAGTACTGTTTTTCAGATCAAGGCTCCAGAGCAGTGCCCAGCACTTCAAGACCCAGCAGAAGACTATCTAATTACAGGTTCTGTACACCAAACACGCTCTGCACTTGCAGGTGAACATCTCCATAAACCAAACCTCATTTTAGCCCTGGAGCCAATATGGTCATTATCACTGACTCCATAGAGACCAGTATCACAGTTCCTCTACAAACAACTTTTAGGGCCAAAATTATCCTTTTATTCATTTATTTGAAGCTGAAACATAGAGAAGTTAGAACTTCCTTGCCAGCTGGGTTTGCCAGACCCCTCAGCAAGGAAGAATCAGAGCTGTCATTGCCCTTTAGCAGAACCATGAAATATGAGGGTGCTTACATCTACTGGTGACCCCAGCAATGGGTCTTCCAAGAGAACCAAACCAGGTCTACTTATCTTATTTAATAACTCAAGTCTGACACCTTAATGTCTGGTGGTATAAAACTCCCACTGCTAACCATTTAGAAAGACATTGAAACTGTTATAAAGGAAAAGCACTTTTAGTCTTCAAGTGTGAAAAGGTTGATGCCATAAGAAGCAGTTTATATAGCTCAAACTGACCTGTTTTTAGAGACTTAGTAAAACTGAGCAAGACCAAAGCATATATTCTTGAAGAAATAAAGCTTTGAGAGTGACCTCAAAATCCACCATCAACTTCACTGCAGGCTGCTGAATCCTACACCTTCCCATCTGGAGCAATTCTAACACCATCTTGGATGTCCTGGCTCTGCAACACCTTGCTGAAAGCAGCAATAATAAACTGAAAACAGAAATGCTTTCAGTAACTGAAAACACCTTGATTTGAAGTAACAGAAATATTGAGAGTCCACTGCAACTTTGTACTGACAGCCTAAACAGAGCTGTACTATTAGCTGAATAGGAAAGATGGCCTTACAGATGAGACATGAGGAGTGCAGGCTGTCTACTGATGGCAGCAAAACAAAGTTCTCTATTTTATTTTTAGTAGATCCTTTTAGTGTTATAGAAATGTTACAGAAGAAGAGGCCAAGGATATATATTGAACAGATCTGAATATGAAACACAGTGCCTTAAGTCACACATACAACAACGCAGAACACCACACAGACATCCATAAGAGTAACATTTCTTTGTTATTTGAAATGAATAGCTCTCTTCTAATGGGAAAAATAAACTTAAAATGACATGCGAGTTCTTAAGGATTTTCCACTTGTTTATCAATAGCACAATAACATCAAAAGAACAGATAATGACTAATTTCTTTGATTTATAACTTGACTATTTATTTCACTTTTTTACGTACACTTGGCAAAGAGGATACCTTTCAGGGATCAGTTGCTTGATGAGATTTCATTAGCACTATTAAGTGATGCTTGCTGTTTGAGATGGTATCACATGCATCACACAGAGGTCTTGAGGGAGAAGGATAATACTGGATGCAAAAAGAAATGTAAGAGCTTTTTGACATTCGTAAGTTTAATTGTTTGTAAGCACTACTCTTGCTTTTCCAGGTGTTTTCTTAGTTATGAAAATTGGAGTCTGCAGGCTTTAAGTGGATGAAAGTAAACACCCAGTGATACGAAACTGAAAACAGTGAAGATGCAAATTTTAAATGTGAACCCAAACCTTCCATGATCAAGCACCATGGGATTCAAATCCTAAGCACTTACAAAGAGAACGGGTCAGCAAGATGATTCAGAGGGCATCTTTCTCTCAGCAGCTACCAAGGGTTGTTTTTTTTTTTTTTTTTTTTTCTTTTTTTTTTTTTTTTTGAGAACCTCATTATAGGGAAACATAAGTTGCATCTTCCCTCCTGATTATTAGAGGAGAGCAAGGAGGAAGGACTTATCTGTTCTCTGTTCAATGATCCATGCAGCAAGAACAATGTCCACAGCAGGCAAACCCATACTGTAAGAAGCTGAAATGTCCAGCACAGCAAACATTTTAAATGAATGCAGTTAGAGCTGAATCACAGTGGTCTGTAAAGTTTGCTCCCAAATCCTTTCTCTTGGGAGACAAAAAAGTACATTATGAATAAAAGTTTCTATGTAAATGAAAGCTAAAATTTTACCATCCTAAGCTAGACACACTTGGGCAGTACTGAGTTTACAGAGACTATGGAACATGAAAATGCTGCTTAGTGTTATTCATCACATTGCTGAAACTAGAAGAATATTTACATCTGCGTTTTTTCTTGTTTTTACACACAACACATTAAAATGGCTACTTTTCACTGTTGACAAGAAACAAACACATTATTTCTAGAAACAAGAAGTAAATGATCATGGTGCCAGGTGTCTCCAGCACTACGAACAAGTGCTCTCACTACTAAAGATTTTTAGCAGTAAATTTTCAGCCTGGCTGGATGAAAAAAAACCTGTTTTACATATGTGCAGGGAATTATAGCCTGCAGCAGTCATCATCCACCATCTCAGCACTTGCAAGGTATAATGGGAAGATGTGGTGTTCATTAGGCCATGGATGCAAATAAGGACTCCTCTGGAAAGATATTCAGGAGTGGTGGTAGCATGTAAAACTTGAGAGGAGGATCACAGACAGTGCTACTCCACAAGCACAGAGGAACTGTCTTCAGAAAGGGTAAATCTCATTTGTGCAGGAGACAGACTTCCTTGAGGGGCTTACAAGGCTGTGAAGTACAGCCCTGCAGCATCAACACTTTCCACCCTATCACAAGTTCCAACGCTTTCTGCATACTTCCAAGAGAAAACCGTATTTCAGCCTGCCTTAATTAATTAGACATACGAGCACCATACAGAAATCTA
The DNA here is from genome assembly GCA_013399715.1 of Alectura lathami. Classification (NCBI taxonomy): domain Eukaryota; kingdom Metazoa; phylum Chordata; class Aves; order Galliformes; family Megapodiidae; genus Alectura; species Alectura lathami. The sequence goes on from VXAV01011664.1 coordinate 143,666, forward strand.
ATAAAACCCAAGCAAGCTGAGCAAAGAAAAGGAAAGAGAGAGGCACATGTTAACAGGCATTGGAGACATCTCTTACTGTGCTGCTGAAAGGCTCACAGGTGTGGGGCACTATGTCAGGCTGAGAAGTCTGAGACAAATAGAACCCCAATATTTACCTGCTTTAGAGGAGCTGAAAAATACAGCAACATTCATACACTCATTCTTTTCAAACTGGTGGAAAAAAGGAGTTAACAGGATGGAAATCACTCTGGAAATGCTTTCTCCTATTGTTTTCCACCTTGCTTCCATGCATGTAAGATGGATGAAGAAAATACTGGCCTGTTAAAAACAGACTATAAACGAAACAGTGAGCAGGACAATCCTATATTTTGTCCACTCCAGGAATTTCATTTTTTTTTTTTTTTTCCCCCCACTGGAGATGTAAATTTTTATGGTTCACATTTGTTTACTTCTATTAGCAGATATGGCCCTAAGCACTTATGCAGAGTCCCTAAGCTGTACTCATCAGGGTGTGAAGTAGTGTAAATCAGGACTTTTTTCCACTGTGTCACAGACAATGATTGATAGAATGACATTAAAGGATGTGTGCAATTCAGTCTTTGCTCCAGAAGGTGACAAAGAACAACTCAACCACAGTGTTTGACAGGGACCTGCTCCAGCATACTCGTATCGTAATTCAGGGCACTTTTGATGTGAGAGTCTGAAATAAACATATTTTTCTCATGACATTTTGTGATTCTATCCAGACAAAGAAACAAACAAATAAAAAGGCATAGCACCCACAGAATAACAAAATTATTGATTTTGGAAACGAAGCTACTGTTTAGATGCGTCTATCTTACTAACTCTCTCCTTGTGCCACATCTACTTGTTAGCAGCATAGGTACAGGTGAAAAATTTTGCCTTGCTCTAAACATTACTTTTTTGTTTGGCCCAAGGTATTTGTGGGATGAACTGAAAAAATATAAAAGGGTCATGAGCATCAATGCACAGATCAGTTTCATTCTGCTCCTATTTGTCTGATGCTCATTCAGTTTTGGTCTTTTCTACTGCTGCTTATCTGACTATCTCTCCTTATAGCTTCTAGCTGAATGCAGACACCTAGATTTCTTTCTTCTCACAGATGGGTGGCTCTTACCTTGAGAAAAGTAAGTCTGCAAGACCATGGTCCAACATTCCTCTCCCTCTGCCTCCCAGGACTTTATAAACACTGATCAAAAGTTTTCTGATTTTTCCCCCTCCTGTGCTAAGAGCTGACAGTGCAAGCACCAAGCCTGGCACCACCACACACCACATGACGAAGCATGCTGCACCTGCACAACAACTCAGCACCGAGCACTTCCCTGGCTAGTCCCAAAATTGCAGAGAATGCCACGCAGTTATACATGAAAAGTAACATGTAGGAGAAAACTGCAAGTCCTTTACAAGGTAATGACCATTTTTTCCTCATTTTTCAATACTTAAGAGGTAAAGATGTTTGTCTTTTAGGCTTTATCTGGCAATGAATAATGTACACTATAGTTTTGCACAATACTTTTTGCTTAAGTCTCCTCTTCATTATATGCATGTGTGCATACATACAAATATGCTACTAAGTTTTATTGGGATACATACTAGCCAAAAACATCAGAACTACCACTGTTTGAGAGCTTATGTTCTCTTTCATCATCTTCTCATTTGCTTCCAAGTATCATTTAATGCATGTCTTCAGAACCTCATCTATTCCTCTACTCTCTATACTTCTAGCTATTCTGGAAGTGTTGTACACAACTTCATTCCCATCCTGTACTTTGTGGGATGAACACCACCACTATGTTTGTTTGTTTTCACTAAATGCCCAAATGCTTACCTTCTGCTGTTGTTGTTAATTGGCTCCTTGGAAAGATCTGCCTTTGCAACAGGTAAAACACCTTTCTAGCAACACAATCCAGTACAGCATTGAAAAAATCAAGGGACAATGAGCAAAAACAAAGGACTTGGAATCTTACAAAAGTTCCAAACCCAAAACTCCAGTAAGTGGAAAAATTTAAGGGAACCCAGAAAGTGATCATGGAGAACTGGAAAATAATCAAACAGTAGAAAACAGCCATAACCCCCATAACTTTCCAGTGGTTCCTGTAATAAAAACGTGCACTTCCACAGTATTATTTCACTAATAAATTATTAAGTACATCAGTTTTGTCTCATTTATGTTGGAACACAGCTACTGCAATAGTTGAGCTCAACAGATAACGCCATCATTGATGCTTCTTAGACCCAACCTACAGCAAATGGTAGAGAAATGAATGCTGGGACATTATAACGTTTTGTCCCTGCAAAATGATTGCTGTAAGGTGCAAAAAAAAAAGTAGGTTTTCCCTTTACAGCAGGACTATCCCATAGGAGATGAGAGCAGAGTTTTCACCTTTTTTGAAGGACATGTTAAACTGATGACAAAGGGAACATGAAATTTCACACTAAAATCTTAAACTCCTTCTACATGTCTCTGTAGTTCTTGACATTTTGTTAATGACATTGCAGGGCTTTCACCTGATCAGCCAGCAAAACCTAATTCTGGCCAGGAACTTTCCCTTAAAGAATACATCTGTATTTTCTTGGGTCTGGCCATTCAGGACCTGTGGAATACAGAAGAGACCAGGACTTCACTCTGTTGCTCACCTCCTCCATCAATGCACAGTTGATAAGCAGAACTGCAAATACACTGCCAGACATCTGTGTTACCTCTCTGTGCATTCACGTAGCAGCCCCTTGGCTCCTGTTGCTGCTGCAACAGCAATCAAATCTGCTGATAGCAGCTGCCTTCAGACTATGGCAAGTTCCTGCTTCTCAGTAAAGCAAGTCTTTGTTACTGAAACCTCAAGGCATGGTCTCTTAAGATACCCTGACACCTGAGCAAGCAAGAGATTGTTTGAATTCTTTAGATTTCATCTTCCAGGACTTGTGTTCCTTGTCAATAACATAGCACACCTTAAATCTTCCCACTCTGGGATCTCCTCCCAATATTACTTAGGAACACAATCAAAAGAGACATCAGATGATGCTAGTAGACAGTCACTTGAAGACATCCCAATTCACAAAGGATCATAGAGGGAGTGATGAAAAGAAACAACAGTCAAGACAGCAGACCTCAGATATACTGGGTAAGATACCTGAAACATGCGCAAAGCTCTTCTAGAGATGACAGGTTGGCATTAGTGGTCTGGATTGTAGCTTCTTAGCCATTAGGCAGAGACAGAGAACAAGAAGTAAAAGGACAGAGAGATAAGGCCAAGAAGATCAGAGCTGTGACATGAGAAAGATATGAGGAGAAAAGAAGCAGTACTCAAGGCCTGCAAAGGAAGATGGATGGGAAGGGCACAGTAAAGACAAGAGGCTCAGACCTAGATGATCCTTGCCCAGGTGTGTAGGGTTTTTATCAGCTTCTGCTGTCGTAAGGGATTCCCTGTAGGCTTTAATGACAGTATCTTATCCCTACTGGGTCAAGTGGGACATTCAGAATTAACCTCATTTCAATGCCTTTCTTCAAACAAGATTTTCCTGTTTCTGCTTGATTAGCATTTTGTTGGGCCAAAGGAAGAGAATATCACCTGTAGTATCGTTACTGAGTTAACCCTTGTAATTAAAGCTTGTAGTAATGATCACCTTGATGCCTACATAATTAGGCTCAGTCTTAAACTTCTTCCAGTTGCCTTTGGCAATCATGGCCAAGCCCAACCATTAAGTTTCTTATGATTTTGGGAATGGTACAAACTGTGGGGAATGCTATTAAGAAACATCTTAACCTCTAGACAGACATCATACAGACAAATTGGTTATGCTACTGAAACAACAGATGACAATTTATGGGAAGAAACAATATGTTATAACTATTGCATGTGCTTGGGAAAAAACATAAGGCCTTCAATAAATACAAATACTTCTACCTGTAGCCAGGTTCCTAAATTTTGCAAGATCACTCACTGCTGGTTTTACAAGCAGAAAACAATTGTGGGGTTGAAATCGGACATAATAGAACATATGACATATTACAGGACTGAAAATAGCATTGTACTTAGATATTTTCCACTGATGATAAAGAGAAGTAATGGATTGTAACGACAGATCTGCGACCTTCTAAAAGCTTTTAAGTAGCTTTTAAGACCAGGTGAATGTTCTTCTCTGTAAGAAATACTTCACTTTGTTAATGAGGTATCCACTGATTAAAACAACTACAAGTAAGAAAAGCTAGGTAGTTAAGGGAAAACTAAAAAAGACAGTGATTTAGCTACAAGATTTAATTGAAACTTTTGTACCTATGATCTATTCCTGTTTGCTTTGTATACAACGTTGATCTTTTGTAATAGATCAAACTTATCAGGAGAAAAAGGGAAAGATTATACAAGAGAAAATTCATCATCAGAATGCCTTGGGTTGTGGTTGGACTTTTGAATATTGATATTTTTTCCCCTGCCAGAGGAGTCAAAGAAAATTAAGGTGTTTAACATGATAGTGAGATAGAGTGGTAGCAAGGAAGAAGAGAGCATACGTTCATTTATTTGCAACAATATTGCAAAGTGTTCAACGTATTTAAAACAGTTAGGCACACATTCACCATATAATTTATATTTATGGTAGATACCATAAATAATTCTAATGTACACTTTCCATTACAAGCAATTATAAATAGCATAGAATGGCTTGGGTTGGAAGGGACCTCAGAGATCATCTAGTTCCAACCCCCCTGCCGTGGACAGGGCTGCCAGCCACTGGCTCACTACATCAAACTGCCCAGGAACCCATCCAGCCTGGCCTTGAACACAGCCAGGGATGGGGCAGCCACAGCTTCTCTGGGCAGCCTGTGCCAGCGCCTCACCACTCTCTCAGGGAAGAATTTCTTCCTGATGTCCAACCTAAACCTCCCCTCTTTCAGTTTTAGCCCATTCCCCCTTGCCCTACCATTACCCACCCATGTAAAAAGTCGGTCCCCCTCCTGCCTGTAAGCTCCTTTTAAGTACTGGAAGGCCGCAATGAGGTCTCCCCGAAGCCTTCTCTTTTCCAAGCTGAACAATCCCAACTCCCTCACCCTTTCCTCACAGGAGAGGTGCTCCAGCTCTCTGATCATTTTGGTGGCCCTCCTCTGGACCCGCTCCAACAGCTCCACATCCCTTCTCTACTGGGGGCCCCAGGCCTGGACACAGTACTCCAGGTGAGGCCTTCCAAGGGCAGAGTAGAGGGGGACGATCACCTCCCTCTGCCTGCTGGCCACCCCTCTCTTGATGCAGCCCAGGATGCCATTGGCCTTCCTGGCTGTGAGAGCGCACTGCCGGCTCATGGCCAGCTTTTTGTCTATCAGAAAGATAGAAAGTCTTTTCATGCCCAAAGACTTCAGATTGCTGCCTTCAGTTTCCCATTTAAACGAACTGGTGAAGGAATACATGTTTATTTATAACTGCAAACTGACCAGAAGATGGCCCCATTGTGAACACAATACAACTTAAAATTCACTTGAGGAAATAGGCTGATGTCAGAAAATGCAAGCTCTATTTATCAGTCCTGAAAAGTTCACTAGGTAAGCATCTCTGAAGGGGTAAAGTATGGCAGTGTAGTGCTCCAAATTATTTTAAAATTCATAATGAAGTAGTTTGGTGATTATCTATTTATCTGTATCTTAAAACCAGAAAAATTCATGGTAGTGAAAGCCCAATCATATCCCTATGTTGCGTTACTGCAAATTTGATTTTCCTCAGGAGAACTCAGTTTTAGGGGCTGACCCAATGGACACTGATGAAATCCATGAAAAGACTCCTTTTAGAGATGCTGGATTTTGTTTCGTGCTGTGCAGGACCAAACCAGTTTGGAGATTGCAGTTGGCAAGAATCCACACAGTAGCTAATAAATGCAACACAGTTTATTACTGCTCCAGAAGTGGACAGTCCCAAAAACTGCACTCTTACAGAAGCTGCCCCATGTGATTGAGTTCCACGTCTGGGAAAGTGAATATAAGTGAATATACAGCACTTTATGGTCTGATAGAGGTTCACAGTATAACCTGAAACTAAACTACTGTGCAAGGATATACCATGTCTTATTCTGCATATTACAGTATTACATGAGGCACATCCCTGTACTAAATAACAGATCCCAGTTGTTATGTGATATTAAGCACCTGCTACTTGATTACAACTTCTGCTCATGGCCTCATTTTTGAGAAATGGTACTGAGGCTTTGTATCACCATCAGAACATTGGCCAGTTTACCACCATCGAAGCCCTTGCCTGTCATGTCTACTGCGACAGTGGGTGGAAGAAAAAGCCACTCCCAAATATTAGAATACTTTGAGATATGACAAGAAAAAAAATCCAATAGCATGACTTGTTAAACTGTGTCAGTGGTCAAGGGAAAGAAGAACAGGGAATGGTGGTGGCACTTGGCAAATAGAGTTGCAGCTGTGACAACAGCCAGGTTATGGAGCAGAAGGGAAATCTGGAGAAGTTTAAAAGCAATCTGATGACTTCTTTTAATTGATGAAAGCCAATGGAAAAATGAATCTACTTCCATCATACTATTTCTCTATGTCAGATGCATTATGCGCTGACTGAATTAGTGCTACTGTTGTTGGGAAGCCATAAGCCTCGACAGTTAAATAAAGACAGTCAGGTTTGCACCAAAGATACAAGCACAATGTCAGAGAGAACAGTTTTGGGAGATGCTGATGGGCAGCAATACAGTTTGGGGCAGTTCAAGATAGAGTAGAGGAAAATATTTGTTTTGGAAGAGAACCAGTTTCTTATCTGATGCTGACAGTCAATTTAAGGTTCACTTCAAACAAATACCCATCAATAAGATAGTTATGATGTGTCTTTCCTTCTTACATATGTACATGTCAACCAAGCTATATAAGGTCAGTAGATTTAAACAACCAAATTCACTAGGAAAAGTCAAGGCAGTATTTCAGTTAACTAGGGGAAGCACTAAAAAGCCCACAAGCTCTTTACTCTCCTGTACATATGCTGCACAGGGTGCCTGTGTACCTCTGTTGAAGCCACTGGCCATTTGACAATTGGAGATGAAGGATTTCCTCAGAGGGACTGCGCTTTTCAACTCCACCTCCAGCTTTTAAATACTGAAGCAGATACAATTGAGATAGCATGCAGGATGTCTAAAATTAATATATACTACAGACAGGCACTAAGAATGTTTATTCAAACAAGAAAGAACAGTACATCAGTAACTATGACTTCAATAATTCATTTTAATTCAAAATCAGATAACATTAAATATGATGTACTCGTTGCTAGGCACAAGGAATACCCTTCGGTCTATGCAAAAATCCTTCCTGAAGGAGGACTTGATTCACCCCAGAGCTTTTGTTCAACACATTGAGTGCAAACAAGTATATCCCCAAATAGAAAATTCTTATCACTTGCCGCATAATGCAGCTGTTCAGGTTACAGATGACAACAGTACCTACCTTGAAGTTTCCCAAATCCAGATCACACACTGCTGTGTTCCACAGCTGGAACAGCATGGAAATCTTGCAGCTGGCACCACGGTTACCCAGAACAGTCAACTGCGACCAAACAGCTCAGACCCAGTTGCCACAGCTGTCTTTACCCTGTCATAGCAGAGGAAGTTGTCATTGTTTTTGCTCCATGGGTCACCAGAGAAGGATGACCTTAAAGCAGATGAGAAGTGGATGAGAAGTGGTGATTGCCAGAGCAGACCGCTGGAGTGCATGGGGTAGAAAGTCAGACCCGACTCATTCTCAACAGAAAAACTGAATTACTACTAAATTACTCACTCCATTCCGAAGTTACACTGCTTTTCTGGGTGAAAGGCTGAAGAGCAGAGTATGAAGAAACAACTAAATTATCATGCAGAAGGTTACAAGCATCTTGAAGGATTATAATCATGTATTTTGATTAGCAGAAATTCCTTTGCATGATTATTGTAGATTCCAGCAGTCAAAGGTTTTGCCTAGCAGCAAGCTGCCATTTTGGATACCAGATCTTCTAGAGAAACAGACCACTGCTAAAAGCTCCATAATCTAGATTGAAGAGTCAGGTTACAATTCCCCTTTGAAACAGACTTTTTAAGAGGTTGCCTTAAATATTCTGTGGGCAGAATTTTTGATGTTTGTTTTGAATGAAGAACAGTTCGGGAGTCCCCCTTATGCTACAACATATTTATAAGCTAGGGAACGCGTTAGCCCAAGGGGACTATAGGAATCATATGGGTAAAATTACAGTATTCCAAACTGCCAAACTCTTAGATTAAAATTGTCTTGCTGCAGCTAGCTTTGAATGTCTCATTCCTCCCCATTTTGAGAGGAAGCCTGACTTCCACATGTTTGTTTAACTGACCATACTCCAGCTTTTCCCAATACTAGACAAGAATCACATCTCAGAAGCTTGAAAGGGACTTTTGAAGAATGAAGACAGAATTAAGACATTTGAAAGATGAAATTGCCATTTAGAGATGTCAAAATGTGCATATATGTAAAGCGAGTTTTTCAATTTCTTACGAAGCAGTCAATACAATCAGTTTCATGTTTTCCTCCTTTGAAATACGGATTTCTTTTCCTGTGAAACAAATGTTAATTTTAGGATTCATCTAAAAGTAATAAACCTGGAAATGGTGATATTTTAAGTTTGTGTACACATAAGAATAAGACATTTCTTAAGCAGTTCAGACAGACTTTATTCACTAGATGCAGCTAGTGTTTTATTCATTCACATACCAATACTTGCATACTCGACACCTATTCCATCACTTGCTGAACCTATAGTCATCACTCACCTCTTTGTGGTTATACTTTCCCCCAAATGCTAGATAGCAATGAAGGTTTTGTGCCTTTTATTAAAATTTCTTTAAATGCATTTGCTCTCACGCATTTGTTCTTCTGCTGAAGAAATTTGAAGATTTAGAGATATTAGGTAAGTCATATGGCTAACAAGACCCAGATGGTGTTTATATCTGGAATACAGATAAACATTAATGGCTTGACCCCACCAGACTATTATCCTACATTTGATAACTGTTGTCTTGCACTCTCCCTGAAGCATCTTACATTACTTATTACTGAGCTGATGAACCAGGCTGCATACCAGGTCGCAACCCAGTCAGCTTGATAAAGGAGGTCAAATTCATTACTGCCTTGGGCACACAATACTCGGACAGTGGGGTAAATGAGCCCTGTGACACCCTCCACAGTCCAGGTCTTCCAGTGACCACTCTGGCAGCATGCTGACCACCACAGCCTATAACGAGACCTCAGTGCATACCCTATTCCTGCAGGTTAGGGTATCTTCCAGAAAAACTAATATGAGCACAGAAAAGCTGTGCATCTAACCTGTCCTCCTCCCTATCCGAATTTACCTAATCCCAGTGTAGGCACAGTCATTGGGCTACACAATTATACCTGTACATAGACTTGGAGCAACAAACTTCTAGTCAGAACAGCCACAATACCAGGTTAGAGTTTCAAAAGTTTTAAGTTAGAAGAATAGATCCTGGTGAAATTAAGGAATTTTATATAGAACAACAAAACAAAAAAGCTAACTTTGAACATGTTTCCTCTGTGACCTGCAACCATCTAGCCATACTATTCTAGAGAAGCATTCGGTTTAGCACGCCTCGTTACTCATCAGGCAGGCACCGATCACAGACTGTCCTTGGGTACCCAAGTCATCTCTTCATGCCTGCTTCATTTTCTAATATCAGAAAAGTCAAGTTTTACCAAAACAAATCTGTAGGGAAATATAATCCCTCACCAACACACTCTCCAACTGAACTAGAGGAGTAAGGTGTACACACAGGTCTGGGACAGGCCTTATATAAACTTTTTAAGAACAAGCATCATATGATGCAAGTCAGTACAGCATTCAGGAAGCTGCTGGTACTCTAATCTTGTTGGGTCCACAAGTAACCTCGAGGACCTCTGCATTATTTAGTGTCAATTTCCTCCAGTTCTATGCACTCTGCTCTCTGACACATGCCTGGTGGTGTTGAAAACTTGTAACATCAACAAAGAACTCCACAGCTGAAGAGGAGAAACACGCCTTCAGCATCACAAGCAGTGCCACCCCCACAGACAAAAAGCCTACCTCGTTTCTGACTACTTATGGATGCGAAGAATTTGCCCCCTTTGTCTTCACACTCTCTTTATGAAATAACAGCTTTTATTTTTTTCCACACAAGCAGTGGAGAGTTTCTCTGCAAGACAGCAGCATAAATTTAAGATCTTTACTTTTCAAATCAAATCTCACGCAAGCATTAATAAAAACTAAAGATATCAGAATGGAGTCACTAATAGAGATTCAAAAGAGGTCACTCAACCATACCTAAATAACATTTTTTTTTTGTTTTTTAAATTAAGTACTGAACACTGGGTAGATTACAAGAAGATGGTAGAACAGATAAAGAATAGCATTAGAAGTGCGAAGAGAAACGTTGAAAACATAAGTTGAAAGCCATGCTAAACAACACTTTTTCCAATATTACAAGTTAAGACATCAAGGAAGGGGAAAATAGGAACATTAGTGGCCAGAATGATAAACTGAATCACTTACGATAGCAAAATGCCTGAACTATTACATTATTGTGCTCTCAATACATTTGAAAAAGGGAATAATAAAAAGTGTTGTTTCTTTTTTTTTTCTTCCTGACCTGGCAGCAGATCAATAGTTGCATAAGGCTACAAATAGCAAGGCAGCAGTTTACTGTGAAAAACTCAGTTAAATTTGTTCCAGAAACCTAACCTATGTGACCTGCCTCTGATCAGAAGCAGCAATAAAGTTCTTGTGTTTTCTGCATTATTACTCTTTATTAAGCTGTATTTCTGTTAGTGTGTGATGTGAGGAGACATATACATTGTGGTATGTCAGGTCATGTCAGCTTCCATCAAGTCTTATGATGGGAGACTGCCTGATGTAACCTGACATGGTGCATATTAGTGCCAATGGAAAAAGCCAAAAATGGCTTGACATTTGAATAAATACACCCTATGTGCTGGTGCACAGCAAGATCCAGATGTGGCTTTATCCTAAAGCTCTGAAATTATGCCAGTCATGGAAAGCTGTGCAGTTCAGAGAAAAAAAAATCATAAAACACATTCTGCAGAAGCAGATATCTATGGATACTCATTTCCAGAACTATTAAGCATGATGTTGAGACCCTATGAATGAAGAAAAACTTAATTATCTTGGATTAATTTATTTCCAAGACTATTAAAATAATAATAAGTCTCCAGTAAATAAAGCAATAGAAACAGCTGATCAGTTGTATTGAAGCTTAAGATGAAGTTTCTCTTCTCCCCCATTATTTTCTCTGTTACTCCTTGTTGTTGCTCTGTTAGCATCAACAATTTTAGCTCATGTTCCAGTGACGGTCAATCTGCAGACCTTTTAATCTGGCCTACCCTTGTGTAGTCTACCCAAAACCCAGCCTGAGAGACTGAACTAAGTCTCTTTCTGCAACTACATTAAAGAGCAGCCTTCATACTGGTACAAGACATCACCAGGTTCAAAGAACC
>VXAV01011664.1:164437-188885 GCA_013399715.1 Alectura lathami
TAAGGCCTAACATTTCCTAAAAAGAATGCCTCACCTGTATAAATCAACAAGGGCAGGGAGGCAATACAATGAATTTTGTTATTCTGCTCTGCATCTTTTATATAGTGAAGTGCTTCAGTGCAAGCCGCCTCTCAGAACAGATCACTTACTGTGTTGGTACTAAAAGTTAAAATATAGAGGGTGCAGATGACAGTGCATAAGAAAACAAAATCTATAACTAAATGCCAATCCTGAATCTTTGCCTGGCAAAATGAATTTAAATGGTAGAGAACTGAAAAGGTACCGTATAAAATATGCATTTTACTGCTCGAATCTTAACGGGGTTTCTTTTTTGCATTTATATAAGTTCTTCAAAGATTTATTCTCTCAATTATCAATCAAAAGAACTCATAAAGGTAAAGTTGGTGGACCATGAAGGATTAGATCTGTCTGCAAAGACAGATGCACACTTGGCAGACCCTGTGCATTGAAAAATCCCATTTGACACCAAACCTTGGCCCAAACAGTGGCTGACAAATGAAGTTGGTTATTATGAACTATTTCAGTTTTAAAAAGAGAAAAACAAACCCCAACAGACAGTTCCCCAACAAAATTTACTTAAACATATATTGAAGCAATGCTTAATATAAATATTTAATTTAGAGAAGTTTTGTACATTAAGAAGTCCTTATGTTCTTTCTTGGGTTTCAAAAAAGCAGATTTTTTGAAAATCTGAGTGTAAGAGATTTACAAAGTGTAAGAGAACCTCATTAACTTACAGTCTAATTGCTGAGCCTGCTTTACTGGCTACACAACATTCATACTTAATTTTAAACACATTACATTGGGTTGTACTCACTATATAAGCAGCCTCTATGTTGAAGCCATCTACATGTTGAGTTATTGTTCCTTTCCTAATGCAGGCCTACTTTTTTTCCATGGAGTGTAGGTTCTTGAAGAATATTCAGAGTCATAGAATCACAGAATAACTGAGAAATTTCCACCTCTGGAAATCATCTAGTCCAAGCCCTGCTCAGAGCAAGGTCAGCTAGAGCCCCCGAACATGCCCAGTTGGATTTGGAACATCTCCAAGGATGGAGACTCCACAGCCACTCTGGGCAACATGCTGCAGTGTTTCTTTATACATTATTTTCTCTTCCAGGAAATGAATACATAACCTAACAAGGACATACCACAAAATGATCATCCATTACATGTTTAGCTATTATTTTTAACGGTTGTCTAGGAACTTCACAGATACTGGTCAACCGATTATAGTTTGTTTGAATTCCTAATTGAAAATTGGAAGGCTATACAAAAATCAGTCCAATAGTAAGCATTATACATGCTTCTTCCGTCCTTTAATTGCTGCTAATGCTGTGTAGACAGCTGTAAGTACTCTATCCAGTCAAAAATTCAAGGTGAACCTAATGGGCAGGATATTTTCATGTCAGACCGGCATTTAACTGGGATACAAATGTTTGAACTCTCTCAAACTTCAAAACACTTAGAAAGGTATAAACCTGCAGTACATTACTTGCTTTGCAAAATACACAACATCTTCATATGCACAAACAAACAAACAAACAAAACAAACCAACAACCTCTGGCACTATGCAGGCTTTGCAGGGTTTTGCAGATATCAGAAATTATGGCCTTGTGGGTTACAACATGATTTTCTGTGCAAACATCCACACTCCCTGAGGCACCACAGCACAGACTCTTGCACTAGCAACATCGTTGCTGGCACTTTGCTAGCTATCAGTGCAGCTATCCTGCTTCTCATTGGAGCTAGCACCTTGGTGCTGCACTGTGCCATTGGGTGGGCTCAAACAAAGAAAGCTTTAGTTAAGCGAGTCAGCCAGATGCTTCACTGAGCAGTGGAGCTCTCCTCATTGACACTGGCATTTCCCCAGGTGACTAATCCCACAAACCTTCTTGCCTCCTCTACTGAAAAGCTGGCCTTTGAATTAATTTGTTGGCTTACTGAAAACATTGTTCTTGGCTTGTTATGAGAGACTGGTAATTAGAGGAATTTTCAAATCCCTCTTTGCCGTTCTGCCTATACAACATTTTGCCCAGATCTGCAGATTTATGATTCCAGATGAATGTCATTCTGACCTCATTTCAAACATCCTTCAGACAGGTGGCAATATAAGTTTTCATTGGAGATTTTAGCCATAAATCAAAACTCAGTGTGAATGGCTTCTTTATGTGTAGGTCTGCACAGGGAGAAATGATTGTCACTCCATTTCCCTATACCTCTCTTTCTTCCCCTATTTATTCAGTTCACAAACTCTTCAGGTCACTCGTACCTATTTACTATGCATACTGGCTTTACTTACAGAAAGTAGTCAGACTTAGCATTACTTTAATACTAACAAGATTTATCATTAAAATAGTACAAGGCACTGCACTATGACATTAGGAGATAACAAATGTCTGAAAAACCCAATTTTATCATAGTGACTCTTCACTAAAATTTTTCAATGATAGCTAATGTTATAATATCCTCACAGTCAAATAATGAGCTTTACCATGTTCAAAGGATCCACTCCATATTTATGTTCTTTTTTTTTCCCCTAAGAAATTCTTTAAAGAGCTATTTTGCCAAATTGCACTGGAGAAGAGCAATCCTTTAACTATTTCATCACATTAAGTAGGATCTAAAGTAATATAATTTTTAAGATAATGGAAGCTTTTCTTCTGTTCCTGGAAAAGAATGGAAAGGAACTAGCATTTTTTTTTTTTCCACCATTTTTTGGCCAGCATTTTTCCTCTCTTTTATTATTTGGAGCATTGTTACTGATGATATGGCAGGCAACATATTGCTGTATTAACAAGGTCACTCAGTCGCAAAATCCCATTAGTGGTGAAAATGACAGAACCGAGTTGTGTAGTGACAAATAGGGCAAGTTCTCACCTTGCGTAGAAGGTCTCAGGTTCAAATTTTCACCATGCAGAAGTAGAAGAAAATGCATTTGCAACTTGTTTCCACTCTTCATGACTCATACAGTGACCTCCTCAGCTTTCTTACTAAAATTCAATGAAGTCAGTGTCTATTTTAAGGATGTTCACTTATACCTATAAAACCCCTATAGGTAACCATAAACGTGACAGAATGTTGAGCAATATGAAAAGAAGAACCTCTTTCAGATTTTTTGTGCAATACCAATGCTGTCACAGATTATATAGCAGGGAGTGCAGCAAGCGAGAGGCCTGTAATTCAATTAATACAGGTCTTATACAAAAGCTTGGATAGCTAATGGAAAGTATAGATAGCAACTTCAAAGGCACAGCCCTGAGCAGAGGTCCAATCTGTGCTGCCAGCAAACCTCTCCAAATTACAATTCGTACCATGCATCCTCCCTGCTCTGGTGCATAGCAATACAGTTCTGGCCTTCACCAGCATCCTCCCTGCTCACCTGAGCAGTCGGGAAGGAGGGATGGACAGGAGTCCCACCAAGCCCTGCTGCTGGGCAACGCCACAAGGGAGTTGTTTTACCTCCAATGCATGAAGAGCAAATCCTGGAAAAACATCTGATTACAGCCATCTGAAAAGCAAACTGCCTTTCCTCAATTCCTGTTCATATCATTTTATTGCCTACAAATTTTCAAGGAGTTCCTCAGCTCCTGTGAAAGGCTTGCAACTGAGTTTTCAGAAAACATTTCCCACTTACAATTTTCTTTTGTCTTTGTTGAAAAACAGGAATGCTTGTTAGAATAATACTTTACATTAATATTTTATTTTAAAAAATATTATTGAGAAAAACATTAAATTATCAATCAGCTAAGCATTAATATTTACTGGGTTGAAAAATCAAGACTCCTGTAAAATATGACCCCCAGCTTGGGAAATACTTTGAACCACCACATCCTATATATTCCATCTGAAGTCTGTTTCAGAACTGTCCATCAAGTCCAAAGGGGACCTCTCAACTGACAAAGCCTCCCTTTGGGATTATCATCTCTCACATGTTCAAGAAGAGATTAGACTAACTAGTCCAAGAGTTACAGAGAATCCAAACTCCTATAGTATTTTCCAACCCAGGATCTCACTGAGCTTTACATTTAAGGAAATTAAGCTCAGTTTAGCCCTATGAGATTTGCATTTATCAGAGAAATAAACCGCATTCAGGGAAATTTCGAGACATGACTCTAAAACCTTCCTGCTCCCTTTAGATTAATTGGGAACTTAAAATGTTTAGAGCTTGTTTTTTCTGTCATATATTATGTTGATAAATGCTTATTCAGAAGCCCACTGGGAAATTAGAAAGCTCTCTACTTGCCAGAATCACCAGGCACAAGCTGCTACAGATGTAACCGTGGACAGAAAGGTGCCCATAGGTTATGTAGAAAACCTACCAAACCACACAAAATTCTTTCCCTTTATTAACATTCTGCTGAAGCTTCTAAACATCATTATCCATCACCCATGCAAACTTTGTAGGCGCAGCTGGCCTTTCACTGAGAAAGAAAATATTTCTATCTCAAAGATATTTGTCACGTATAAAAATATCTTATTTCTTTGAGACATTTTAAGGCATACTCTTGTTTCAAAGAAAGTTATATAGAAATGTTAACAACCTTGAAAATGAATCAGGCATCATGCATCATCTGCAGTAAGAGCTGTTCTGAGACACTTACTGAGAACCTAAATAACCCAAAGAAGGGATGCTTTCTACTAGGTACCTACTTAATGCTGAGGAAAAAGGGATTATGAACACAGCTTGGGTCTTCAGGCACTGCCCTTTACTTTACTGAATTCTTCATGCTGCAAAATAAAAATTAAGTTTAAAGTAAAATTAATGCAATAGAGACTGGGGTTTTAAAGAGAAAGGATGAAGCCTAATTCTGCTGCCATCAGTGTGAGTTTTGCCCTTCACACTTCCACTGCAGCACCAAATAACTCTGTATCTTTCTAAAGCTTTCCTCCTTGGAGGCATTTAGATACATAGCTCCTGTGAATGGCAAGAAGAAATAGCTGGGCATCGCACACTTCTGAATAGTGGAGGAGAAGTGGTGCTGCATTGACAGTGAGAGTCCCACACAGAAAGTCAGGCTGCAAATGGAAGTCTAAGTATTGCACACTCTCTACAATAGAGGCCATTTTTTGCTGAATGCTTGTTATGGTTTCTGGCAATTTAAATGGACCTGTCTCACACAGCACATAAGAACCCAGATTTCCTCTGGGTTATGTGAGATGCCAAGTTCATCCAACAAAGGCAATAGCATCTCCAAACGAAGTATCAGAAATGTTTGTTCCCAAGAGTAAGTTCGTCTGCTGAGAGTAGACCTTTCCTGTCTACTCAAATATCCAGAGTCCTAGAAAAGGGGAACTTGGAACTCCTTGGGACTCCCAATTAGATTCCTTTTCTGATTTTTATTTGTCCTGAAATTAGATTTTTTTGCAATTGTATTTACAAAACTTGTGCTGTGGGATATCTTTCCTCCACAGTGTGTCATTGCTAATGAGCAAAGGACACACAGAAAGTTGTTACAAGTTTTTTCTCTCTTATCATTCCTCAAGGTGAACTATGATTCCTTTCAAGAGCTTTGCTTGCAGAAAAGTAGGGATTTTGTGAAAGACATTGTGGCAAAAATACTAATTGCTTTTCCCACTTTACCAACGGTTCCAATAGCAGCAAATGTTACTGCAAAGGAGGAAAAATACCTCCCATCATCAACTGCAAAATCACAATAGTCCTGAACTCAATGCAACCTCAGTTGTTCCTCCCACTTTTCTTCCCCAGAAAAGTCCTGGGAGAGTGCAGAGGCATCCTCCCCATTAGCATGATTATGGAAACCATCAGAGAAGATTGTAATCACCAGGCAAAATAAGTGAAGCTGTAAAAGCAATTCCTGCAGGAATCTTTCAGATCCTGAATGGGGAGGGAGTGGATAGAAATAATAGGAAGGTGGAAGAGAAATTACATTTTCCCCTTTCTCTTCACAAGAGCTGAACTTTGCTCCAGAATGCCTGATTTCAAGACAGAGGTTACACCATTAAATGCTGACTTCATGCCTTTGAAATAATAAGACAAAACCATATAATATTTGCCATCTAGAATATTGATTTTTTTTTCCTTCCAGCCTATCAAACAAAGCCTGAGTTAAAGCAGATGACATTGCAACTTTAGGTCACCATAATTCTCTTTAGTTCCTCTCCTTGTCAAAAGCCATGATACCAAAGCTGCCCTTTTGTTCCCCTTAATTCTATCAAATGCACCCTGCATCTTCAAGCTTCCCTACCTCCTCATGCAAAGAAGATGAATAACACAGAGCCTTGGACTCAGGCATATCTTATAATCATGACCTGATCTCCAAGAACAAACAGAGATCTCTTTGCAGAGCTCCAGCCCCACAGACAGCCAGCATTTAGCAAGGAGTCATTCTTGTGCTGGAGATGTAGGGATGTAATATGGGTGAGAATCAGGTTCTGCAGCATAACTGATGACAATGGCTAAAAATACTGTGTTGGATTCCACTTAACTTTTTCACAGAACGCAATAATTTTAAAGATGGCTTGAACTCACACAAGCTCCTGCATAAACCTGTAAATATCAAAGGCCATAGGTAAAACATCACAGGCCATCAAAGGTAACTATAGGTTTTGTATCCTGTGATTCCATGCATATGCCCAGAAAAACCTCAGACTGGAAACAAGCCAAACAGCACAGGTCTAACTCTTAGTTTTTCAGGGATTCACAAATTAAGAGGCCCCCTGCCTTCATCCCCTGAGGCCCAGCAGCTCCAGGCTTACTGCATGCCACCTTTCAGACTTCATAAAACTAGACCTAACAGTACGTTTAGAATGCACTTACAACAGAAAGGTTTTAGTCCAGAAAACCTAAAAAAGCAGAAAAGCCATTCTAGTCACTGTCTGCATGATCATGGAAAGTATGAGTGTTACAGAGACCCGTGGTGAGTCACAGTCCCATACTGATCTCCAGTACAATTATATCATAAAATCTTCTTACATTGTTTTTGCAGCTTTCTGTCCATCAGTTGAGGTCAGGTTTTTCACTCCAAACCAAAGAGCCATGATTGTGAACACTGGTCACATCTTGCAGATGACCAATTTGTGCTGTCACCTGGAAAGCAGAAACACTGATTTCTTGTAGTTCTCACTGGGAAGCGTATAGCACACACTGTACCTGTGGTCTTTCTCCATGGCTTTGGATGAAACAATAAAATACTCAAATGTTTGAAGGAAGGAAAAAGGAGATAGAAGGCAGCATCTAGAAATAGGTTTCCTGTGAGGAATCTTGGGATTGTTAACCTGAAGACAGCGATCATTAACAAAACTTTAATATTCAGAATATTCCTAGGAATCTGTAAGAGAACCTTTCCTAAAGCAGAGGAAAGCAAAATCAAACAGTGCCTTGGATTTAGTCAGCAGAGAGATCCAAGCATAAATCAGTATCCACACTGTGACAGCATGCAGTAGCCATGTTTGGATCCAGTATATATTCTGATCCTAGAAACAAGGACTTTGATATTTTTAAATAGCAGCCTTTAAAAAATAACATTTTCACAAGGTATGTTTTCCAATTCTTTTCAGCAAGATAGAAACTGGCTTTTCTCTTTCTTCTCCTCTCCTTAACAATGGCAAGCTGAGATACCCTGTAAAGTGATTGTGGGTACAAGCGCTTTCAGAATAAAGCATCCAGCACCGTAAGACTCGTCAACAAGGCACTCTGCATCTTATGCAGATAATGAATCAGTGGTAGAGCAGGGAATACAACCCAGAAGCCCCAACTCCCAGCAGCCTTTTTTAATCATCAGATGAGCTACTTCTCAAACACAAAAGCTTTTTGCTTCTGGATGTCATGGCCAAAACTTTGTTGAACAACGAGATCCTGTTGTTACACAAGACACTCAGTAGACCCACAGAAGAACATAATGGTGAAGTCAAACTGTTGGATTTCAACAGTCAATGCATCAAAACTGAGATTTTTATCATTGAAATGTTAAATTGTAAACTGTTTTCAGCAGAAGGAGTATAATGTGAGCTAAGTTATTCTATAGAAACTACAAGTTGTGAAATACTTGAGAGCATCTGCTGCTGTAAATCTTTACACTTAACCTCACGGGAAGGGCTGTCCGATCCTTCCTGTGGACTCAGAAATGCTGTAAGCCTTGTATCATACATCACAGTTGTTTTCTAACTGCAAACATTAGATGTGATAAAAACATGTTTAAGAAAAAAATGTTCCTCGTGACTAGTAAAGTGTGAGTAAGTGGTTCTTGTTGACTGTTAGTAGCGTTTATCATCCTTTTCAGGCAGCATTAGAAGATTAAAATGACTTGCGTTTCTTCAATTACGTTGCAATCTAGAAATAATTTAGAAAAATAGCAAGACACTTCTTGGTTAGAGCACTTAAAATATGTATAAACAGAAATCCCTTATTCTAAAATAGTTGCAAAGCAATTAATTTACTGCAAGCTAAAACATTTGTTTAAAATATTTAGTTTGTTTTCAAAGCACAAGCTCCTGGCTGAGGGAGTTACATAAAGAAGGTATATTATTTATCTTTTTAATATACCTTAACTACATAATTACTGAAATATTTGCTTCTCAATATTCGGTGTGCTTGTACCCAGAAGACTATATTTAGTCAGAACATGTACAACACAAAGTACATCCGAAGAAAAGGCAAGAGCAGGAAAAGGTACTGTTTGCTTAAGAAAAAAGCAAAACAAAAGTCAGCTGTCTCCCACCCTAAACACAAAACATAAGCACAAATATATATACAGCCACTACCATCAAAACCTTATCTCCCAGGGTGAAACACCACCTTCCTGCCCTCCAAAGTCACCCATACTGCTTCCCCTGAGTTCAGTAGGGCCACAGCATGACTTCATTTTCCGTGACTGTGTCAGTGAGGAGAGGGTCAGAGCACAGCAAAAATAGACAGATTGTTAAAATTAGCAGTTCCTGGTGTCCAGCTGCGTATAATCTACACAAACTTTTCTAATCAACTTTGTCACATTTAATTTTTGAAAAATCCCATTACATATAGACAAATCTTTTCAGATGTATCAGTTTAAGAGGAAAAATTAGGAACTGGCATAAATCCATGTCTTTCAAGAGGCCTTCTCTTTTTTTTTGATTTATTTTTAATCTTGCACTTCTCCTTTTTTCTGATACCTTTCACCCCTTGTTCCATACTCTTCCCTCCCAGGGAAAATGCACGGTGACAGTATAGACTGCATGGCAGCAGTAGGAATGAAAGGTCTATTTCAAAGTTGCTCTGTTCTTTTTTGTGTGTGTGGTTTTGTTAAGTACATACCGTGTTTCTGAAATCCAGCTAGGAAAACCTAGAAAAGTCTTCCAATTATAATCCTTGATATTTCCCCTGAAGCTAAACCAAAGCCCCTTTGAACTAGAAAAGTGTCTTTCAAAAATGAGAAGGGCAAGACCTGAACTTTTCTACCTGTAGTCTTCTAGTCCAAGATTAGAGGTTTTTTTTTCCTCCCCAAGGAAGAAAATACACTGATTTCAATACAGGTATTTTTAGCTAATCCAGCTTTCCTTTCTATCTGCTGTAGCCAATGCCTGCACCAGTCATTTGTGCATTAAGTTATATGTCTATATCAAAAGAACTGTTTCCCAGGTGCAAATTTATTGTCTGTGCAAATAAGATTTTGCAGTGCTTCTTGTCAAAAATCCCATTGTCACAGGCATGTTTATTGATTGATTTTCCCAGGTTTGTAAGTTACAGATTAGCCTTTGCTCACATTAAAAACAATTCCCATTAGGAAGTCAATGCCCCATAAGGTGCAAATGGATTTACTGTGTGTGTACCCATCCGATGCTCTCCCAAATGGCTCCACAGTGGGGTTGCAGGGTGAATTCAGGGAGGGAAGAATTCATCATTCTTGCTTATGTGGTAGCTAATAGGCTTCTCTATGCTGCCCGGGGTCCTGCTTGTAGCACAACCATAAAGATTGGGACTGTGTGTGTTGGTTAGCGTAACTACTTCAATGCGAGTGGTTTAGAAAACTTATAGGTAGCATAAATGTGAGTCTTCCAGCATGAAGTATCATAATAAGGTGCAGCAAGGGTTTAATGCACAGAAAGAGAATCATTCGAATTTTTCTAATGGGCTTTCACACCCATACGAAGAAAAGCAGTTCAGCTTCTTATATCTTTTAAAAGTAGCATGCTTTACATAAATCCTATTGCCTTTCTGCTTGATCTATGGTTTTAAATGTAATATTATGCCCAGAATCTGAACTAAAAAGGCAATAAAGGTACTGTCTTTGGGGACCAGGACAGCAATGAAACTTCCATTTTCATAACTCACAAACCTCGAGCAGAGCTTATCAAATTTATTTTCATGGAGAGTTTAACAAATAAACTGAGGAAAACACATTTAAGTGAAATGATGTTCAATATTTTAACTTGAGGTCTGTGTGAGGACAAATAATCATGCATTTTGGTTAATTGCTTCACACTTATTCCCATTTTTAACACCTCTTGAGCAAATTAAACAAGAATCCTCAATGTGTTGCTGGAGTTGTTTCAAAGTTCATATATCACCCACTTTGCATGCTCCAGTGAAAGTCCAGAAGCTACACAGAAGACAGAGTGGACAAGAATGAGCTGAAAAGCTTATGAAAGTAAATCACATGGTACGTTACATTACTGAAATTACATTACTGAATGTAGGAACAAATATTCCCAGGCGCCCAGAGGACTTAACCAAAATAAGTTTTTTGCTATATCCAGGAGAGTCTGGATGGATCACTGGTTAAAGTACAAGCATAAAGCTTTACATTTGAACTCTCCAAGCATCTCAGAGCATCCTCAGACAACTGCATAAAGTTTGGGTATTGTTATGTAACCCACAATTTTAGCTCAAGGACCTCTTACAGATCAAAGTTCCTTTCCTGTGCACAAAGAGCATGGCTACAGGGAGGACTGCGGACACCAATCCACAAGCACTAGTGCTGAGTGGCACAGTTTAGCCCCTCCTGGTGACACTAGCACTTCTTCACCTCCCAGATACATTGCAAAGTTGCACACAAAGCAAGGCAATTGGATGCTGTGGTGTCAAAGGGCTGCTTAGGCAGGACAGACAGTTTGCACTGGGTGCATCTGGGAAAGAAAAGCTGAAATGTGAGGATTCAAAATAAGTAGTGGAGTATGTATTGACTTTACCTGACCCACATTTCTGTGGCCCTTCTCTCCCTCAATGTCCCAAAAGACAGGAATTGGAGCTAGAGGGAAGGATTTTAATGAGTTTTCTCAGGGACCACAAGGACATTGGTAGGTTCAGGGCTCTGTCCTTCGCTGTCATTGAGAGGTGGAACCTCTGAACCACAGGCACTGCCTTTGCAGAGGTGAACCCAGGAGATGTGAGGATGAATCATATTGGCTTAATTGGCATGAACAACGCCACCAATTTGTTCTTTTGTGGGTAAGAAATGACAGAAAACTACACTGTGGTAGTCAAAGGCTCTTTTTTGGACAGTGTGAATATGACAGAGAATGGCTCAAACATTTTATGGTCACCAACAGAAGGAGACAAGAGTCTCACTCAGGATTTAAATTAGCTACATTTGTAGGAATGGAATAAAAAGGAGGATTGCTTTGTTAGTTCAGCATAGGCAAGATGGACAATTTCCTGCACTGAGCCGGCAGCATCTCAGTGAGAGGTAAGTCTGGTGGCAGATTTGAAGTGGTCTATTGTAAGGTATGTGCTTCAAAAGAATGTGTGTTTTAGCAAGTATAAATTAAAACACAAGCAACAACTTCATACAGAAAGAAAAACTGACATCAAAATACTGTCTGACATTCAGAAGCACAGCTCTTTAATCTGTTGCTGATTGACTGATTCATTAGATGTATAGAAGTGCTAGTAAGAGGGCTCTCATCTGGATAGATTGGCACTCAATATAACTTCAGAACACATCTCAAAATCAGCCATACAAATTACAGATATCCCACCACAAGTAAACCCAACCACACTGCTTTAAAGAATCCCATACCCTTTCAGTTGTCCCTCCCCCACTGCCTCACTAATTTCAGAGGCCAACAGCAGGGGTAAAGTCTGAATTCTGCCATGTGCCTTGAGTTGACAATGTGCCCTGACTCAGACTCGGTTTTATTCAGACTGGGAGGAGACCAGGTGGCAAGAGCTTTTGAAGTATGCCAACACTTTGCCCTTTTTTCTTCACTCATTTTAATCAAGGAAGCTCCAGTTCAGATACCTCCTGCTGATCACAGCTAATGCTAATACTGTAAAAAATAAAAACGGCAGAACGCTAGTGCTTAGGTGTGGATGTTATACACATGCAGCTCCTGAAACAAACTGAACCTGCCTCAAGTTCAGGATGTTTTACCAATTGAGGCAAGATNACTTATCTGAAAATTACCCAGCTGTGCCATAGTTTGCCCTGTGAAGACCTGCAATATTTTAACTGATAAAGTTGGGTGTGGAGTCTCATGATTATTATGCAGTATTACTCTCCAGCTGGGAAACTTGTCAATGCAACGCATTGACATCTTCATGAACTTTGCACTTTGCATCNGCCCCTTAGAAATCATTACAATATGACTGGAAGCTCTTCACAGTCATATAAATAGGATATGTTAGATTCAGCTGTTATTCAAAAAAAAAAAAAAAATTCAGAGGGTACTAATGAGGTCCCTTCACCCAAATTAGTACTGTTGCATTTACTTACTAGTACTTAGAGAATGTTGGTGAAATGTCTTTACTATCTGTTTGGTTCATGCATACGTCATTAGAAGGGTTCTTTCATTTTATTTTTACTGAAACTGTCTTTCAATTTACACAGAATTTCATTCTAGCTTGCCAGTTATTATTAAAGTTACAAAAGCAAGCGACACTAGGGTCCAATCCTTAAGAAACAACATCACATCATTAAACTGAGTGGAGACTCATCCTGGGTTTGTTGTAACTACAAGATTTTATTTAAAAACTGAAAGCACTTAGAATTATTAGCAAAATTATCATAAATTTTAAAACATTTCAGAGAGTTTTAAAGATGAACAGAAATGCTGAGTGCTTCCTCCTCTGAAGTAGTCCATGTAGCTAGGTAAATAAAGATAAACCAAAAAGAACAAGAATTTGGAACACTAAAAATCAGATACTGCTTACAATTTCATTGTTCCTTATATCAAACTCACATATACAACCTATTAGTAATCTATATTTTAACTTTGGTAGAGAAGAGGAAATTTTGCCACTCACATTATCCATACCTCACAAACAAAACATTGGAGAAAATGTGAAAGTTTAGGGATCTAAAAGCACCATGCAGACAAAAACTATCCCTCAGGTATTCCTTGCACCCTCATCTTCTGTTAACACCAGCAAGCTCCTAATTCTAGTTCTTCATGTCACAAAAGTATTGCAGAAGGAGATAAACAAATTATGGTGTTCAAAGCTCAGATAGTCTATGATTTTATAATGCCAGACCTGTATCAGTAACACAAATCAAACTTCTATTTGCATAACAGGTCTGATTTATTACATGTGAGATACAAACACACAACAGCACATGGGGCAAAATTGTGCAAGGACCACTCCTGTGCAGTGACAAAACCTAAGGAACCAAAACCCAAGTGTAATCTTCATACAAAATACAGACTTCAACAGCATCTCTGGCCATGTAAGTCAGTCTCCAAGAGTCTCAGGTGAAGAAAAGAAATCTGTCATCAAATATCCAGGCATATTTTCATTTAATTACTTCCTGTCATTTTATTACCTCTCTGCTAGCTGGGATGCATAAGCCATTCTGCTGCATGAGAAGGATCTGTAGCCATGGAAATAGTTGTCTCTGAAAGCATACTTGTTCACCTCGTGAAAAATGTATAATCCTCCCTGGCAAAACGTCAGGGATATTGGATATTTGAAGTATGCAGACTGAATGCAAGGTATAACTTTTACACTGTAGCCCACCAGTGTGGGACTTAAAAATGTGCTCTAGTCATTGGGGAGTCCTGGCACAGCTTTTATCTGAGGGCAGCTCTGCTAGCCAGGTTTATCTTGAGTGAAAAAGGAACCCTTGGCTTCCCTTTCTCTGTCTCTGTGCTTGGCAAGCATCACGAGCCAAGGTAAAGAATCTGGAGTGGCCCTATGACTGCTTTTCTGCCTCCTCCCTTTTGGAAGAGCTTACATCTTGAGGTAGTCAGAAAGGAATCAGTCATTTCATTCATCCAAAATTCAAGGAAGGGTGTCTCCAGAAGAACTCATGGAAATGGCAACTGCTGCCTTCTTACAGAGAAGAATGTAGTCCAAGGTCTTTATCATCCAGTTCTATGAATTTGGGTAACTACAAACTACTAGAATTTTAGATATTAAGACTTTATTTTTTCCCTTCTCAATGGCAAAAGAGAGGGTTAATAATGCTATATTTTATTTCAACTGTTTTCTGGAAACAGCAATATACGTACTGCATATGGTAATATTATTGTTTCGGTTGGTATATTGACTCTGGCAGGAAAGCCCATAATATGAATTATGTGGCAATAAAGTTGTAAGCCTCCATGAGGCCTAATTCTGCACTGAGTAAAAAACAACGTCATCCCCTTAGCTTTGAGCCAAATGACTGTTTGCATCCTACAGAAGTTCGTGTGGTGGTGGTGGTGAGCTTTTTGGTCTCTTTTTGTTTTCTGAACAAATCACGTTCAATTGTATTTCACTTTCACCACCAGGAGCCATACATTTACTGCAGGTGGAATGATCTGCAGATCAGAGTCAATCATGTAGATTCCAAACACCCATGAACATTTCTGTTCTGTTTGTATCACTTCAGGGTGCCTACAGATTCACTGACAAGTTTATGGAATGAAGCATCTGTGATTAGTCAAAGTTTACTTTTTATGGCAGATAACAGAAAAAATCTTTCTTAGCAATCACAGTTGCATTGCTGAGCGGTGTCACGTCAGGCTGAGCTCAGCTAAGTTCCAGTGTCCATTTAAGAGACACACTATTTCACAATTTCAAGAGCAATGGCTATGTTCTGGGCTTGTTGCAAGCTCTGAGGAAGCAAAAATTTATTATTTATGCAAGTGCTGCAGTAGACTAGGAGTCAAACTGAGATCCTGGTTATTAATTACCATGCAGCTGCAAGGATGACAGGAGGAAAAACTGTCAGTACTAAACCATATACTTTATGACTAGGAAAAGAAGGGGTGGATGTCTGCTTACTTCTGCTTAAATACCTACTTGAGAACGACAGTGAGGATCTACCTCCTGTTTATCTCCTCTCTCAAAGAGAGGCTCACAAGATTGATGGCCAGTCTCCACAAGCCAAGGTGTGTCAACAACCACACTTAACCTGTGGCAAGGTCTTTTGGACATGCAGGGTGCACTTTCTTCCTGGGCTAGGACAGACTTTGTCCACCTTGGAAATCACTGTAGGGAAGGAATATTGCACACTCAAAGTGTGTCTTCTTCCATGATGGGGAAAAATGCGATGGACCATGGACTAAGCTTTAGGCAGCATATTTTTGGGAGCAGCTGTAATGTGTAATTTCACATAGTTCCAAGCAAGCTCACTTAGCTTCTGAGCTAGTTGCTGCTGGTGAACTGTGATTTCTTCTCCCCTAGATAAACAATTAATCAACTAAACAGCTAAAAGTCATTAAGCGTAGGTAAGATTATACTAAACATATTACCTTTTTTTTTTTATTATTTTTTTTAAGAATCTTTTAAAAGAGCTGAGAAAGTATTCAAGGGGCAACATGCACTTCCTTTAGCATCATGTTTTCCCTTCAGCCTTCCACCTGCAGATCTTATTTCCTGCAAAGACGTAATGTTTAGTCTACATAGGACCTGCTAAATCCATGGCTGAAACAACAAATACTCCTTTACTACATGCACAGATGGTGAAGGCAGTAAGGGTTGATGTCCATTCCAACGTAGCACTGAATGGATTGCTTTGTGTTCTGTAATATAAGCATGTAGAAGACACCACCTTCCAGAAGACCAAAACCTCTTGTGGTCTCTATCTTTTTGACTGCTAAACTAGCAATTGACTGAAAAAACACAAAGCAAAGCAGAGAAATGAGAAGAGGTCTAAAGCACAAAGCTGAATGCAATGCCATAGGAGGTATTTTTGCAAACTCCTGCCCCAGAAAGACACTTAGCCTTAAGTGCACATAGTTTCTTCTGCAGCTACATTTTTTGTCCAAATGCATAATATCTGAATATCTGACTCTTTTGTGATAAGCACTCCACATTTAGTAATAATCACAGTGGATTTTATTCTCTTGTTCTTTTTTGAACCTCCCCTAATATCTTTCCTTGTTTGTGATTGGATCAGCTGTAATTGTTATATTGATTTTAGATTTCTCTATCTGCAATTTATCAGCAGTATCTTTTCTATTTGCTACTGTTCTCAGCTGCAGGAGCAGCCTGAATGAATCAGAATTAGGTCTAGTCGCAGCTGAGCTGTAGAAACCTGCTGAGCCATCATAGCTAGAACCCTAGATCCCAGAAACTGTCATAAATAAAAGCCATTATGAATAATACCTCATGCCATTTCTGACTGTGAGCATATGGCAGCAGACTCTGTATAGCCAGGAAAACAATATCTGCTCTATACACCTATTTTAATGTTAATCCAAGAGCTTTTCTCTGATGTTACACAAAAACATCAGAGTTCCTAGTTACTGAATAGTATTAATTCTAAATTCTGCTTCAAAGCTTCAGTGAATCTCCCTCCTCCTGTCCTTGAACTGAAAAGCCAGCCCCAGCATGCAGGACAATTTTTTATTTTATTTATTTATTTTTACTATTAGAGAAACTGGCGACATGATGAGCATAGTTCTGGCACGTGATTCTACAGTACTGGGTGAAGTGCAGGAATCTTTGGACTCTTTCAGAGGCAAGTGGATTCCAGAAAAAAATGGCCAAATTTCATGCAGAAACTGAGCTGAATGGCTTTGTGCTTGCAAATTGTCATTCAAGTAACGAAACGGTAATGGATAGCCCTA
The DNA here is from genome assembly GCA_013399715.1 of Alectura lathami. NCBI lineage: Eukaryota > Metazoa > Chordata > Aves > Galliformes > Megapodiidae > Alectura > Alectura lathami. The sequence goes on from VXAV01011664.1 coordinate 181,395, forward strand.
CTGTGTATTCATGTTCTGTGTGTTAGGCAACTTTCAAACTTTCTTGGTATGTCATGTGAAGTAGAGGCAGAATGGTAACACCAGAAAAAGCAGAGATTGTCCCAGATCTTATAATAAATACCATACTGAATATTATGTAATGTACTTACTTCTCCATAGATTCTCCATCATTTCACTGAATGCTTTGGTTGGATGGATGTTTAAGGTCACCTAGTTCCAAATTCTCTGCTATGGCCAGGGACACCTTCCACTAAACCAGGTTAATTAAAGCTCCATCCAACCTTAGGAAGAAATTCTTTACCATGAGGGTGGTGAGGCGCTGGCACAGGCTGCCCAGAGAAGCTGTGGATGCCCCATCCCTGGAGGTGCTCAAGGCCAGGCTGGATGGGCCCCGGGCAGCCTGACCCAGTGGAAGGTGTCCCTGCCCAGGGCAGGGGGTTTGGAACTGGATGATCTTTAAGGTCTCTTACAGTCTAAACCATTCTATGATTCTATGAATATTAACAGCTTTCTTGTACCCCTCTTCCCTCCAGGCCTTTCTCCCACGATCTACCAAGCAGATCTGTGAAGAGGCTAAAGTCTGTGCTCCTGAAGTTACACCCAAGTCTTTTCCTGCCCAGCCTCTCAAGAATCCCCAAACAAATGCTTTCCTTGTTTTGTATCTTCTGATCACAAAGATACCAACACTTTCTACATACCAACACAACTTCAGCTCTGCAGAATTAAACACCAAATATGATGTAGTTGTTGGTTAGATGTCACCCAGGTAGCCTTTACCTGAGGACTATTTTTTTTATTATTATTTTAAATAAGCAAGCAAGGCAAATAAAATATATCTGTGTAACTCTGAAGATGAATGCAAGTGGGGAGTAAGCAAGAATAGAGTAACACTAGGAGTGGAGAAAATGTAGGTCTCCAGGATACAACTTGGAACACAGAAGGGAAAGGGATATCTACAACCATCTGTGTGCAGCCTTGTGCTGTCCAGGCAGTAGGGTTTATAGAACTCTTAAATAACACACGTGTTCCTGTCTTAAAAACAATTTACAAGAGTTGTACCGTCTTTACCACAGGAAAGATCTCATAAACACTCAGCCCTTCCTCTCACTCATTACAACTTAAATTAGTTTGAGAGATTATGCACAAAGACCCACACAGCATAGAAATCACAATACTAAATCTAGAATACAAGAGTTTAGGACTACAGAGAGCTTTTTTGCATCTACATCATACTGTTGTTCAGAAGTCTATAGCTGACAAACACATGACCAGGCTCCTCTGCTTCCAGCTCGAGCACCAGTTAATGCCTTAAATTCTTGTTCACAGTCTCAAAGTGCATAACTTTGTATTTTGGACTATAATGTTCCATCACATTTATATCATTCCTGATCTCAAGATTGTCTAATTATTTCTATATAATACAGTAATTCACATTTTATTGATAATGTTTTAAATTTATGCCACCAGAAAAATTAATCAATTCACCCATACTTCTGATATTGAGTTCATTAATGAAAATATTAAATCAGATTATGCCTTAAAATGATTATTGGACTTCACTAGACACTTTCTAACTGTTCCCCTTTCAGCACAATCTTTTGCCAGCTTCCTCTTGACCACTTCCACAGTCTCTTTATAATTCCCACACAGTCTCCACCTTAGCTTAATTAACTCACTGTAAGTTTAACTAATATTTTCCCATCTGGTACAACATTAGGTATTTTATAGAAACCTAGTATATTGCTTACATGTCTACTTTTTTTCCATGCCTTAGAAATTTGGAGGACTGAGCCAGCTCCAGACCCCACAGCTGCATTGGAGCTGTGCTAACCAGGAATATGCAGCAGCTCAGGTGGCAGTAGGCTGAGGAGACCAAAATCTCATTGCCTCTCAGCAGGCTCAGGGTATCAATTTGTGTTGTAATTCTGCCTTCCCAGTATCTTACATCATGAGGTTGAAAAGGAAGGCTTGTCCCTTTTTCTCCTGGAGCACCTCTCTTACAAGGAGAGGCTGAGAGAGCCAAGACTGTTCAGCCTGGGGAACAGGAGGGTCAGGAAGGATCTAATCAATGCGTATAAATACCCAAAGGAATTGCAAAAGGGATGGAGCCAGGCTCTTCTCAGTGGTGCCCAGTGTCAGGACAATAGGCAATGGGCACAAACTGGAGCATAGGACCATCAGGAAGCACTTCTGTGCTGTGTGGGTGATGGAGCACTGGCACAGGCTGACCAGAGAGGTTGCAGAGGCTCCTTCTTGGAGGTCTTCAAAAGATACTTGTGGATGGTCTTGGGCAACCTGCTCTGGGTTGCTCTGCTTGAGCAGGGGTTGGAGCAGAAGGATTCCAGTAGTCCCTTCCAACCTTAACCATTCTGCAATTCCTCCCTGAACGAATGGCAACAGGCATCATTTCAAGAACATGCCTTCGAATACATTGTGATTTCAATTTATCCAGAGTTCAGTCAATTTCAAAGAATTCTTTCCACATATACACATGTATTTTTAAAGCATCTTTCTTTTTGGGCATGATAACCATTCCTGAATCATCACGCTTTTAAATTTTTGGTTCATGACAAACACAGTAAGGGAAGTCCCAGTTGCTACTTTGCTGCCAATTCCTCCAGCACCAGCTGCTTTCTTGCAGCCTCCTAAGTAGAGACTCCCGTTCTAACCTATTTCAGGACTGCAGGAGCTATATAAGTAGCTGAAGTCATATTAGAAGTATTTGTAAAGCTCATTTTTAAGAAATGTCAGAGCTAAAACTTGCACTTCATGCTGTCATCCTCAGGTACAACGCAAATCCTAGGAGATTTTTCTATTAGACCAGATATGTTATCCCAGCAATAAAAGTCAGCAGCGTAACTGTTGCATTTCTTTGCCTTTCTATTAGTGGTGGAGTTCACTAAGACTTTCTTTTCTTTCTTTTCCCTCCAAAAATCTATATTGAGAGAGTGTTTTGGATGTTAAAGGGGAAAATATTGGTTTCAATATATGCTAGTGCAGGATAAGCACTTGTACAGTGCACATCCAGTGAACAACAGCTTGTGACCGTTTGTGACTGCTGATTTTCATTTGTCAAAACATTTAGGATTTATGGAGTCATCTTCTTTGCTCCTATCATAAATCCACCTATGGTTCAGGTTTACTGTTACTATTTTATTGCAGCTAATGTTCTTTTATGTCAGAGCATGAAAAAAACCTTTAAAAAGAGAGCATGAGAAAAAGATTATTCTTTTATTCGGGATAGACTATCACCTCCCTTTGCAGTCATTTACCATTGAAACTTTGGAGTTCAGAGCCAATCACATGTTACCTGTGCCACTGGGGACACAACAAAGACATTGCCAGTAAATACTAACTTATTATGAGCCACAGTAATAGCTTCCTATCCTAAATCCCCATGTTTCCGTTTTATCCTTCCTCACTAATATGGCTCAAAAAACAAAGTCCTTGAACACATCTCAGCTACACTTATGCCCCAATAAAATTTGGTCCAAACTTCTGTAGGATGTGTTATTGAGTGAGTTCAGCGAGTCTGGAAGGTTTCTGAGGTCCTTTATTCTTCCTTTTGTCCTAAGGATGTAGTTAGCATAATTTAGGCTCCAATACAACAAGAAACAGAGAAGGCTGAGATAAAAAACTTAATCTCGACGTCATGCCTTTCTCATTTCATTCTTTATTAAAAAGGTCAGCTGTAATTAAGGTGCTTACTTATTTAAACGCCTATAGGTAAGGACAAATGATCTCATTGAAAAGTGCCATGAATACTTACATACAGACAAGCTAGATATTTATTTTCCAAAATGCTGGATCTAATTAAGTTTCTCCTAAGGTATTTACAGAACTGTTTGGTGCAGTCTCAGCTTGCCTAGCTTTGAGAACTTAAACGTGGAGACCCCAAAACATCGCAAATGGATTTAAAAAGAGTTCCTTTACCATAAACAGAAAAGAGAATATTACAGACTACCCAGTTTCTATCCTGGAGGAGAAACTGTCAAAAAAGGATTCATTAGGAAAAAGTGATATAAAAAAAACCCCAACAGGTTGTTTCCTTGGCATGGTAACATGTTCTCAGTCAGTGAGAAGCTGCAGCAGTAATTGACTTCAGTAAGATTTCTGATCTTATTTCTTGTAACATCCTCATAAGTAGCCGAAGAAACACACTTTAAATGAAATTAGAGAATGAATACCAGAATGGGCCAGAAAAATATACCAATAAGGTCTACACAGCCAGGGAGTGCACACTGTCAGAGAACATCCCCATGATCCATGTAAAAGGAGTAGGAAGGGAAAACTCCATGTTTTCTTTGTCAAGAAAACTTACTCAGCTGTTACACCACAGGACTTCTCTCTCTGTTTTGTTGAAGCTAAAATACTATCAAGTGAATGCAGGCTGAATTTGAGCACCAACATTACCATATGAGGTTTTCACACTTTGATTTCAGCTGCTTATGCCAATGTTGCCAGACCCAAAATTTTAAAAGCACTAGATTTTAGTAATTCCCAATTATTTTCAACAAAAATAGATTCCAAGCATCTCCAAAACTTCAGTACCAAGTTGATCACTTCTGATTAATGTGAAAGATTTTAAATGTCTGTGCTTCCTTGTGAATACCCTCTCACTTTCAGTACATCTGCAGTTGCTTCTAATTTTGTGAGCTCACTTCACAAATATAAGGCAATTGCTGGAAAACCCTGGGAACTTTTTGCCACACCTGCACACTTTAAACTGTGATTGCTAGTCAATTTTTTTTATTTTTTATTTTTAAATAAACCCATAAGTTTTGAGTCTGAAAATTATAGGCGCAGGTCTTGAACTTACCTTGTATTGTAGAATCTTGTACTTTCTGACTATAGCATACTTCATTTTGATGTGTCCATCAATTTTGAGTCGGATATATGCTGTTATCCATAAACCATTTTTTCTGCCGTTAATTGTATAATGCTTTATTATTTACTTCCAGGCTGGTATCATCAGACATGTGCATCTTTGTTGGCTTTGTTACTGGTTTTTACTTTCCAGTACAGGAACGTGAATGTATTTAACACTTTAATGAATCAGTAACGGTAATTGGTTCTTAGAGTATATATTGCTACTGTATTGAGAAACTTACGAAAGTGTTTTCCCATCTATCAAGTCCTTAAGAAAAGTGTGATTTATTTTGGACTATTTATTGGGCTTATTTATTAGACAGTTATTGATAGCCATTAGTACACAAGTAAAAGCATTCACTTTCTTCTATTAAACCAATCTTGTTACATACTGTAACCAAAACTACTTCCTTTCAGTGGCTGCTTAAATCACAGAAGAAATCCCTACCAGCATTAAATGAATGGCCTTAAAATCCCCCACTCCCCCAAAGCACTCGTTGTCCAAGCACATTACAAAGTTCTGGGTGTTTTTCACTCACATGTCCATGACACAATTATTCCACTCTTCTTGTAAAGGTGGTAGCATCCTTTCCTTTTTATTCCTTTCACATGTGTGCAGTACAGTGTAGTGAGACAGAGAACATATTTTCTTCAGAAAAAAAGAATGCTCTGGTTCAAGATGTAATGATCCTAGACTTTGTCTCTATCAGGGATAATCCTCCATCCTACGTTTTGAGAATGATCAAAGTCATAGCAAAAAGAGGGCTGAGACTGAATTTCAAATATAAGTTAGTAAGCAGTTTTAATCTCAAACATAAAAAGCAGGGAGCTAGATGTAAGTTTGAGAATTCAGACTGACATACCTGACTGCTTGCTCTCTCCCACCAATAGCTGTTGTCACCGACCAGAAACTCATTAATCAACCATAAATTTATTCAAATTCATATTTTGAACAACATGTAAGCACATTTCTGAAATGCATCACCAAGAGGCCGTCTGTGCATTTTCAACTGTACTGTTTATATTTCATAAAACCAAGCATCTAGCTGTTTTGCTGTGATTTTTCTGAGACTTTAAAAGTGGCTTTCAAGACCCAAAGCCACTGAGGTTACAGAACATAAGCCACAGCATGCCTATGTTTGCCTGGAAGGGGAATGCGGACAAAAACCTCACAAGATGCATAAGAGAAGTTCTTAATGCTGACGTCTGTCTTTATAACTTCAATTAGAAATATAAGTATTTTCCATGGTTATTTTGACCCTCCAGCTTATTTGTCCCAACTCTTTTCTTCCATTAGAAAGTGTCTGATACGACAGGTGGAGGAAAAGAAAAAAAAAAACTGAACTTCTGATAAGGAAAGCAATAAGACCATATGCTAAATTATCATGTCTAATTCCATCAGAGTGAAAAGCTTAGGTTAATACTGAGCCTGTATAATATGGGTAAATAATTGGAAGAAATAGCATTTCATTTGCTGCGTACTGCATCTCTAAGCACAGATGAGTTGTATTTACTGGAAAGCAGCTAATATTAATGTTAAAGGAAGAAAGTAACAGTGAGTCACTGTTCTTTATCCAAGACTTTGTTCACTGTTGCTGCCTGAACAAATATAAGCCATTTTGAGAAAAATGGTAATGTATATCCCTGTACATAAGGTAGTGCAGCCAGAAAATAACACACGCTTAATATCTAAATACTATATCCTGTGATTAGTTGCATTTCATCTAAATAAGATACATGTATCTTTATTATAGGGAAGAAACTCTAGTTATATTGTTGTTGCTTCACAAGCCACCGTAGGGATGTAGCTATAAGAGATTAGGTATAGGTAGAAAAACTAAGAAATAAAAGGAATTGTATCCTCCAGGCAAAATAAATTAAGAAAACACAAAATCAGAGAATAATTCAGGTTGAAAAGAATCAGGGCAGGTCTCTCATCCAACCTCTTGCTCAGAGCAGGATTAATACTGAATTCTGATCCTGTTTCTTATGACTTTGTTAGGACTTGAAAGCCTCCACAGATGGAGATGCCATGACCTCTCTGTGCAGCATCTCACAGTGTTTGACCAACTTCCCAGGACAAGTGCTCCTGTCCTGACTCTCCCAGTGGCCTCCCTTGAACTCCCTCCAGCTCACAAATATCTTTCTTCTGCTTGGGGTCACAACCAGGATGTGGTCTAATGAGTGCCAAGATGAAGGGAATAATCACTTCCCTCAATCTGTCTACAACCTTCCTGATACAGCCCAGGATGCTGTTGGTGTTCTTTGTTGCCCTCTGGCCCGTGTTCAGCTCCCAAGGGCCTTTCAGAAGAATGGCTCCCCAACCTGTCTGGATACAAGGGCTAGCCTGTCCTAAGTGCAGGACTTTGCACTGAATGAAGAACACAAATGTGAAAATCTGTTTCCTACTCCAGATTACTAGTACAGATATTAAACAGAACAAGTCCTTGAGTAGACCCATGAGGCACTCCCTGTCACTGCCATCCTCCAGGTGGGACATGAGACATTAATCACCACTACTTGGCCTTCATAAAACAGTGAGTTTTGTTGGTGGTGGTTAAAAAAAAAAAAAAAAAAAAAAAAAAAAAAAAAAAAAACAAAAAAAAAAAAAAAAAAAAAAAC
>VXAV01011664.1:204616-233436 GCA_013399715.1 Alectura lathami
AGATTTGTTTTCACACTTTTTTTTTTTTTTTTTGGCAGCAGAACATATTTTGAAAGATTCTTTTTCCCCCAATTCTCTTTTAAAGCTAGAGCCTTTAACATTTCTCATTAAAATCACAAACTTGTTAAAAACTTGAATAAATACAAATCATGAAAGAAGAGAAAAATTAAACTTTTTTCCCCTCTTGGTAACTGGAAATAATTTCATATCTGTGGGAGGTGTTGACTGCCCAACTGCTTGACTAAATGTGTTATTTAAAGGGTTTTTAAAAATACTCCTCCCTCATAGAATTCAGCATCTCCAGTACCCTAGCCATCAAAATTATTCGCATGCTGAACACAGGGCAGCTCATGCATTCTTACTCAATTCATTACAAGATACAAGGAAAATACAAAGCAGACAGCAAATCATGAATGGCTCTGCAATGTTCCTACAATGCAGACAGAGTATGAATGGCCAGGAAAGCTGAGCTCATCATTTCTACATCTCCACTGTTTTGGACTGTTATACTCACATTTACTGTGTAAGGTACACTTAGTTTTCCATTTATTGATCATCCCTCAAAAAAGACACCATCAGCCTTGGTATATTTATTGACCCTCAAGTTCTAAGCCAAAAAGAAGGCTCAAAGTAAGAGAAAGAAGGTAAGAATAAAACTGCCTCTGAAAACAAATCACACTGATGAATAAATAGTGTCTATGCTAATATTGCCAAAGACAAAATCTGGACCTAAGAAAACCAATCAATCTACATGGCTGTACTCCCTGTATTTATTAGTATCTCATTTTTTCCCATAGACCATTTGCTACCTCATACTTACTCCCAATGAAGACTCACAGACCATCAGGTCTAACAATTTCAGCCAAAGACATCAACTAAGATCTACTTACAACTTTACAGAAAGAATTAAATTTAGGATTTTAGTTAGGTTCGGGAAGGATGACTTGTGTTTGTTTTGAGATGTGACAGGAAAAATTAAATCCTCATAGATGCCTGTAAGTTTAGACAAGAGCTATAAATCTCTTCCTCTCATTTGTCAGTTCAGTTAAATTCCAGTTCTAGTTCTCAAATATTTGGCAGGATTATACTTCTGTGTTTTATTTCCTAATCTGACCATTATGGCAACTAATTTATTTGTATGTAATTTAATTATATTTAGCTGTTCTGCATCCTTGGTGCTCTCCAAATACCCCAGCTATTTAATTTTCTTTTCACTCTACTCCTGCATTTGGATGATTGCTCTTTACAAGGACTGCTAGCATGGAAATGTTGCTTAACTTGCATCACCCACATTCAGAGTTATTGCTTTATTTCAGTGCAGTCTAGATAAGGGGGAAAACTGCAGGACGTAGACCTTTGGCCTTCACATGTCATGGACTCACATGCAGAAGTTTCTGTTTTCTCACTGATGCTAATAAAGTTTCACCCTCTATTGATTCCTATTCTATCACCAGATACTATTCAGAGTGGCGAATATTCCTGGTCTTTGCAAGTGAACCTTTAATTCATTTATTTCTCTTTAAAAATCCTGCTAAGCTATCATTGGGAGGTTCAGAATGAGGAAGTGTCTACTGCTCTTTGTGATGTCATGGAGTTCAGCTGTGAAACTAATGTGGAGTCTAAATTTTATCCATACCAGCAATATCAGCTGGGTCTGAATATGAGCCAGCAGTGTGCCCTCACAGTCCAGAAGGCCAGCCACATCCTGGGCTGCATCCAAAGCAGCGTGGCCAGCAGGGTAAGGGAGGTGATCCTGCTCCTCCGCTCTGCACTGGTGAGACCCCACCTGCAGTTCTGCGTCCAGATGGGTAGTCCTCAGCACAGGAGGGACATGGAGCTGTTGGAGTGCGTCCAGAGGAGGGCCACAGAAATGATCCAAGGGGTGGAACACCTCCCCTGTGAGGACAGACTGAGAGAGCTGGGGCTGTTCAGCCTGGAGAAGAGAAGGCTCCGGGGAGACCTGATAGCAGCCTTCCAGCATCTAAAGGGGGGGCTACAAGAAGGAAGGGGACAGACTCTTTAGCAGGGTCTGCTGTGATAGGACATGGGGAAATGGTTTAAACAGAGAGGGGAGATTTGGACTTGACATAAGGGAAAAGGTTTTTACATTAAGGGTGGTGAAGCACTGGCACAGGTTGCCCAGAGAGGTGGTGGATGCCCCATTCCTGGAGACCTTCAAGGTCAGGCTGGACAGGGCTCTGGGCAATCTGATCCTGCTGTTGGTGTCCCTGTGTAAAGGGCCTTTAAAGGTCCCTTCCAACTTAAGTGATTCTATGGATATTGATGCTGCTATACTGGTAAAAGTATAATAACCTAAGAAGTGGCATTTGGATAACAAAAGAATCTCAAATTTAGGTGCATGTATTTGTGTCTTAGCAGAATGGAGTGCCCCCCCACCTTCCTTCACATTTTTTGTTCTCTAAGCTAATAAGCCTCAAAATAGAAAAACAGTGGATAAAATTTACTTATTAGATAACAGCTGCCAAAGTTTGCTGCTAACAGACTGGAATTACCATGTGTTGTGGCTTAACTTGGCAGGCAGCTAACCTGTTTGCTCACTCCCCTGCATCCCTCCTCACTTTTTAATGCTTTTATTGAGTTATTCCCATCCAGACTAATCCTAACAGACTATGTAGAACCCCTTACCTGTTTTGATTAATATAAGCACTGCTATTAAGTCTGAAGTTAGATATCACTTCTCAATTTGAAAAAGTATTCAAGCGCAAAAAAAAAAAAACTGAACTAAATATATAAGGAGGTGATGGGACTTAGGACTCAAGCCGAGCCTGTCTAGCAACATGAGAGTTTTTTTGCCTTTTTTTTTTGGTAACCACATTGTGAGTTTACAGAAAGCACGTGTTGCCCATATACACACACACAAAAAAAAATGTATTTAAGTAATCCACTGAGAAATTCGTAGGTGGTTGGGGAAAGAGAAAGATAAGAAGAAGCAGATCACCTTTTCTGCTGTCCCCTGCAAATGCAAAGTACTACAGGAGCCTGAAGTTACAAGAGGGACTTATTTTTTGGCAATAAATAATCAGGATGAAGTGTCAACTTCACTAATCCAGGGACTCACGGACATCTATGGCATCATGTCATGGGTGCCTTCCACTTTTGTGGCTCACAAAAGTCATTTGTGCTGTAAACTAATGTAACCTGTGGGAAGCAGAACAGTTTCCACAAGATGTATTGTGTTTTCAGAAGCCTCCGAAACCTCACCAAAAACAAAAGGAAGAAAACAAACAAACAAAAAAAAGAAACTTACCAGAGAAGGAAAACAAAACAAAACTCACCACCCTACAGGTAGGCAAGGCCTCAAAATCAAGAAAATACTAGACCTGATTCCAGCAACATAAGATCAATTTGGTTTCCTTTTGTCATGATGTACGTACTATCTTTAAATGCAGGAAAAAACATTAGTCATTTGTGATAGAATGTACCTAAAAGTGCAACATACATCTTCAATTTTCTTTTTTAGAACATACACAGGCAGGTAACCTTTTCACTATGCACACATGCTACAATTTAAGCATCTTCTGAACTATAGATGTACATTTGGAAACCTTATATTTTAACTATATTAACAAGAAGACTAGTTTCTCAGACTTGAAAATACATCCCTGAAGGCATATGTTGATTACTTGGTGCTGCCCCTCACTCCAGGCTCTGTAAACGTCAGCCATGGACCCATTCTGCTGTTCTCCAAGTATTTGTTATACCATCTGCCCAGCCTGAAAAGCAGAGTTCTGAGCAGAACCTGCTGTAAAACACAGGCTTTTTGTCTGATGGAAACCAGAGATGTGTCAGCAAACCTCTGCTTCTGAGAGGGTAAATTAGGAGCAAGGTGATACAAAAAGATTAAAGAAAAATTACAAGCTGTTTATGAAAAAAAGAACATTATTTGCTCCATTACTGCAGGCAATAGGAATTCAGGACATTGCACAGCTTCCTTGCATATGTCCAGTGCAGGGAGGAGTTTATTAGTGACATGCCTCAAGAATTATATCTTCAGTGCTACTGATCTTAGCATGGCTCCTTTCCCTTCTCTGCTAAGAGCTCACAGCCAGCTATGAAACACTAGTTCTTTTATAATTAGAATGAAGACTTTTTTCCCCCCCCAGCTCAGTTAGTTGTAGAGCTTTGTGCACATTCACAACTGAAACTTCAGGTCTAAAAGGATCCACAAACTTTGTCTCAACAAAAACACCCTTCTAGGCAGAGACCTGGATGCTACCCCCTTAGGCTGTCAGTATGTTCCATCCACCGTGTAAGTCCATTTATGTTTGTATACAGTCAACAGACATTCCTACATGCACAATATGCAAAGCCTGGATTTTGAGTCAGGGGCTGCTGCACGCTCCAACTTCTGAAACTTGCAAAGACAAACTGGCACTGGTCTGTAAATGGATATTGGAGAATATTGAAAACTTCCCAAGGTATATTTAACAGGTAATACTTGCAAGTACTAATTCCATGTAAAAACAAAGTGTTTATTAAGGGAAAAAACAATATAGTATCAATTAGATAATATTTGGCAACAAGATAGTAATAGACAAAACAATCACCTTTGGCTCTTCAACTGTCTTTAAGGTTGTTTAATGACGAAAATATCCGAATGAGGACAGCCTAATAAAGGAGACTTCTACTTCTCTAACTTCCTGTTTAAAATATTTAGATTATCATGCCTACAGAGGTACAGTTCATCTGCACCTTCCCCTTCTCTTTGGCCCTGGCATGGTATGCTGTTAGGAACAACCAAACGGCAAAAGCATTGCCAGCTCAAGGGCAGAGCAGGACATCCAGCCTTGGCTGTGCTGAAGAAGTTACTTGCTGCCTTTTAATTGCCACCTATACTTGTGGCTGCGCCACAGGAACATGACCACCTATGATGGCACCTCTCTGTTTTCTCATTTCCCCCATTACTGTCTACCCCTGTTCTGAACAGTCCAGGCGTGCTTAGCACTACCTCTTGCCCAGTCTATGAGGAACTGTAGCTTGAGACAATGCAGTAGCCCATCTCTGTTATCACACCTGCTGCATGTACAGTGCTAGCACTCAGGGCAGTCAGCATTTTCCCTGGACTATAAGTATTCCTATCTTCTTAGCAATGGATGTTGCAATAACAGAGCCTCCATATCAGCTCTCAATTCTAACACTGGGAAAACACTGAAATTGCTGCAAGAGACTCTCAAAAGCATCTCTTCAGTTGCCTTCTTAACACTCAGCAAGGAACTGCCCAGATGGAGGTTTCAGATGGTTACAGGACCTTCAAGTAAAACCCAGGAGGAACATCCTCTGTGTCCTTGCTGCCTCTCACTCACATTTCAGCTCATTATCCATCCATTCAGCAATGAGGACTTGGAGAACCAACCTTCCTTCCAGGCATACTTAGTTGAAGTTTGCTATCATTTGCTCACACCATGGAAGCAATAGTATTTCACTACTGCTGATTTCAAAAATTAAATGAATTATGAGTAATACTAATGTAACAGATCTGTTCTTTTTTCCACACCTCCCATTTTGCACCATGGATTGGGCATTGAGAGCTCCGGTTCTTTAGAATTCTCCCCAGAGTCTTGCACATCATGGAGATTAGCAGACAATGCAGAGTTATCTGAGACCATGTTGGTAGGAAACGGTTAGTGTCAAATTAGCCAAGTTAACATGATAGTTTATGATAAATTGTATACTTGGGGTATTATGTGCTTGAACTACGTGGTGCCATGTATCACAGCAAATCTATTTCCTGAAACCTCTAACTGGGCCATTTCATCCGTATAAAAATGCTACTAAATATGCCTCTACTTGTCAAACAGTTTCCTCTCCTTTTTAGCACCTATAAAACATGTGGGGTTTATGCTGTAAGAACCGTTGTAAATCATGCTATAATACCTATGGGTTATGCTTAGCTATAGACATGCCTTCAGCTGATGGCAATTGTTGCAGCCGTCTTGACATCAGAGCCAAGATTATTCACAGCAGCTGAGCACCTCCCCTGCCATGCTCAGCAAGTACAAAGGTAGGCAGATGAGATGTGGTTTCGCTTTAGGAGGACTTTTAATCAGAACTCTGTCTCAAGAAAGTAAAGCTAGACAGTCACTCAGATCTTGGTCCTTGTTTGTCAGCTTTCAAAGAGCAGATTCTCAGATATTAGATATCAAAGAATTAACCTTGACTCTCTCCTGTTACGCTTTTATGTTACAGAAGCCTAAAGAAAAATCTTTGCCAATAACATTCATACACGTATAAATATTTTCAAAGGCGTTTACTATTTGTCTCGCCCTCTGAAAAGAGGAGAAGGCAACCACCACTAGTGGGAGCAGTTAGGGCAACTCAAGTCATCTCACCAGCTTCCCTGTGCAGTCAATAGAGGGCACCAAAGAGGTACCTGCGCACTGTGATTTACCCCCACCTGGTATGGGAAAGTTCAGCTGGCTCCTGCCTCCTGAGGACAGAGCAGAATGACTGCCGGACTGTAACCACAACAGGTCTCCAAGCCTCTTTTCCCTTCCCTTCTCTTGGAAAGAGTTCAGTGGAGCAGGGACTGTGCAGCCAAGCATGGCACTTGCACCACAGGATGAACTTCCTGAGCTAGGCATTGGGCACAGGTGCAAGACAGAGGGGTGAAAAACAGTCACTGTCACAGCTGAAGCTAATGTCCTTCTAGAATGCAGATGTGATACAGATACTTTGGACTACTGGTTCTTAAAAAAGTTTAATCTGGATTCTTGTGTCCTTCTGAAATCTTTCCCATCCTTCCCCGTGCACCAATTAGCAACAAATTGCCAGAAGGTAGTACATGGATTCAAGATTTTTTTTAACATAGGTTTAAGTCCACTAATTAACAGAAGAATAACTCCAACTGTCAAAATATTTCTTCCACATTTTTATTTTCTTATAATTACAGCTGAGCTTTGTTTTTTCCAGAACTGCTTCTTAATACAAAGCTCCAGACAACCCTCACAATATTACAAGCTTTGTATTGCTGCACTACATATAAAACTCAGAGATTTTTGCAGCTTCCATGCTATAGTTTTATAATAGGACAACCCAATAAAACACCAGGAAAAAAAAGGTACATCAGAATAGGCTGATATCAAAATAAACCCAGCCTTCCCTACCTGCAGGTAGCACTAGACATCACAGGGTTAAAAATTATTTTTTAGTCAATCTTGTTATGCTTCCTACACACCAGAACTTATTTGACATGAAAGAGGATAGATAGATATAAATATAGTACAGTATTAATTTTAGTACAGACAAATTAAGTTAAAGACTGCCAACATCCAGTCTGGCACAACTGCTATACAGCTACAACATTTGGGTAAAAAAAGGAAGGAGTTAGGATGCTCTCATTTGTCTCCTGCATATGGGTCAGTTAAAATTAAATTCTGTGCTAACCCCACTCTAGGCTTTGGGGAGCCTCAGTCAAAAGATGTTATTTCTGAAAGTACTTATGCCATGTTTCAAAGCAACTTTTCCATGGCATCGTGGGCCTGGCCTCAGGAGGTGCCACCACCTTGTGGAGCTTCTTGTGGGAGCAGAATGGCTCCTTTGGGAGGCGGGTGCACCACAGCACCTACAAAGACGTCACCTCCTCCTGTGTAATGCTGCTTTCAGGAGGTATTTGCAGTATAGGTGCTTCTTGATTTTGTTTCTGTTTTGACAGTTTTAAGATTGTAAAAATTTCTTTCATTTAAAGGAGGAAAACCAAACAACAAGAAAAAGGACTAGAAAGCTCAGTGTCCTATTTATTTTTAGTGTCACTTAATGTGCATCCTGCTAAGACGACAATCATCACAGCATGAGCTGACTAGAAGCAGCAGCAGGTAGCTGCCTGGCTAGCCAGCAGGGACCACACTGGAAGAGAAGGAAAAAAAAAAAAAAAAAGCTAGATTTACATTGCCAAGCAGAGGATATTAATTTTACTTCCCCTAAAATTTTACAGAATCCTTATCTCAGGTCATAAAAGTCCAGTAGACCCCCAGAGCTCTTTTGGTTCTGCTATGAAGATTGTGCAAGAGCAAATACTTCTGCTACCAAACATCTTCTGTTACCAAGGCTTGACTTCTCTGCTAACAGCTTTGCTTGTAGTGGGCACGTTTTGATATCACCTGGAAGGCACAACAGACAGCTGCTGGTCTCCTGCAGGAGCAGCTTCTCCTGAGCATTCTACAGAGATGCCTACAGATGCAACATGCATCTGCCTGCTTATGCACCAGCTAACTTGCTGAGCCAACACCCAGGGCTGAAGCCTGGAATGAATGTCCAAAACTCAAAGGCCATAAAGCCTTTTCTCTTCCGGATAACTACCCACAGACCCACATACACGCATCAGCTTTGCAGCTGAGCTCAGCTCTCTATTTAATAAACTTACATATAAAAGAAAGAAAAAAAAAAAGTAACATAACTTGTAAAAAAAAATGTGTCACATTCAACAGCATTTTTTAAGTTTTTCCCAGCCAAAGGAATCTTGTTTTAGTATATGCTTCATCTAGTTTTCCTAGAAAAACAATACTGACAAATCTTTGTGGTATAAAATAGAATTCTAGTGAGGCACCTGGCAGCCCAAATAATGTACATGCAAATTTCTTACCACTCAAAATGCAGAGCTGTGTTTTGGATACCGGACTGAAGAAATCTAGATTTTGGAGTCAAATTTCACCCTTAATTTTGGTTAAGCCTTTCAGCAAGATGTTCCACAATAAAAACAACCTTTCCCAATGAGATTCCCTTCTCCACATAATTTAAGACCAAATTTAGTGATCCATCCTGCCCCCATCACCCTACTGAAGATAGCTTTTGAGTTTTGTAATAAGCAGCAAACAAGATTCAGGGGAATTAAGTTATTAAGTTACATTAAGTTATGCAACTCCAAAATAATATCTGCTTTCTTCATTTCATTAATCATGAGCTATTTACTAGAAGAAAAAATTAAATGGTAGTTACCCACTATGAAAATTCTGAGTTCAATAGGACTCCTGAATTTCTCCTATAGGTTTACATCAGGCAATAGTATTATCATAGTCAACATTTCTGCACTGTAAACAACGTAAAATTCAACTGTAGTACATATATTATACTGCAGTTCTAATAGAGTGTGTGGACTGTTTTCTAGCAAAAGAATAAAAGCATCTTCTGCTACTGCAGCAAGTCTCATCTTAGCATATAGCTTTCACCTCAATAATTCACTCAGTGTGTGGTGCAACTCCACCTCTTCCCTAGCAGCAGGGACAATTTGATCATAGAACCACAGAACATCCTAAGCTGGAAGGGACCCACCAGGATCACTGAGTCCCATCCCCGGCCCCACTCGGCACCACCCAACCCCAAGCCCTGTGTCTGAGAGCGGTGTCCAAACGCTCCTTGAGCTCTGTCAGCTCTGGGCCGTGCCCAATGCCCTGGGGAGCCTGTGCCATGCCCACCACCCCCTGGTCACAATCAACTGGAAGCCAGCAAATGTTGTCCCCGTTTTCAAGAAGGGCAGTGAGACCGACAGGTCTGCAATCACCACGGCCTTCTCTCTTGCCCTTCTTGAAAAGGGGGACATCTGCCAGCTTCCAGTTGACTGAGACCTCTCCAGATTCACAAGGCCATTGAAAAATAAATGAGAGAGGTCTTGCTATGGCATCAGCCAGCAATTTGAGCACTCTGGGATGACTCCCACCAGGCACCATAGACTTGCATGCATTCAGCTGGAGCAGGAAATCCCACACAAGTTCAAAACTGGCTGGGAATTCATTGTTATCATAGTCAAGGTTCTCCAACTCAGGGGTCCCAGAACCCATCATTGGTGTTGAAGATGGAGGCAAAGAAAACTTGAAATGTCTCTGCTTTGTCTGTATCCTCTTTTGTGATGTGACCATCTTCAATAAGTTGTCTGGTCCTCCTTTTGCTATTAATATATTTTTAAAATATCCCTTTTTATCATCCCTTACAATAGTGGCCAGCTTCAGCTCTGAGCTTTGGCCACACAGATTTTCTTCCTGCAATAGTGAACATCTCTGTAGACCTCCAGTGTCACATAACCTTGATTTCAATAGCCATGCACTTTCTTTTTGCACCTACGCTCTAGAAGATAACCACTCAGCCAAGTCGACCTTCTGACCCACCTGCATGATGACTTCTGACATTTCAGAATTGCCTGTTGCTGTGCTCTTGAGAGGTGGTACTTAAGAAGTGACCTGCACTGACAGACCCCAATACCTTCAAAAGCAGATTCCCAGCCTGAAGTTTGCTCTCTCCATATCAAGTTTAAGGCATCCCCGCTCTTCTTCCCCTCTCTCCTCCTGATCTTTATTATTCCTGCATCTGTGTCACTACAGCAGTGTGGGAAGCAAGCCCAGCCATCTGGCCCGCAAGCACTATGGACTTAGGGGAAAAATAATAATAATAAAAAACCAAATATCACATCTTTTTAATCTAGAGCACTCATGTTACTCATAGAATACCACCTTCCCTGCAGTTATATGTGGTGAATTGGGTGCACAAGAGCACGAGCCCAGTTATGAAACAGGAGGGGAAGGTGGCAGAGGATGTCTTCATCACAGGTTGCTAACAAGCTGTTATTTAGACCCAATGCAACAACCCACTCACAAGGATAGCACAGGCTTACTTGTAAAGTTATTGGAAAACATAGCTACTTCAGCAGGGGCTTTGGGGTGCACAGCTGAAGCTCTGTGCTGATACTCTTGAAAAAGGCCATGACTTCCCTACAGGGTTTATGGTTTCTATTATACAACAACCAAGTACAGATACAGAACAAGCCTAATAGGGCAGATAAAACATGAAGACATGCTAGAACAAGTGTAGTGGAGTCTCACAAATCTGAACTCCTTAACACAGGACCAATACAAAATTACAACCTTGCATTTTTGTTAGAGCAAGCACACAGCATCCACACACACAATCAAGCCTTTTCACTGTAAATTAGCATCATGGGACAAAAAGCAACAAAAGAAGCCACAGTATAAAAACACCTTTACAAATTACAAAAGTAATTCCTGCAGCAGCATGCAGTGGGCTTGTACTTCGTTAAAGTAATTGCCTGATACCAAGTCCTGGCAAACCAAATAAGAACTTTGCATTTTTGAAAATGGGGAAAAAAAAAAAAAAAAAAAAAAAAAAGGCTTGATTTTGCACCTACCTCAGAGCTGTTACAACAACCTGCAGACACCAGGAAGTACTTTGAGAAAATAGCAGCTGAGATACTTTCGTCCTCTCATGAGGAATTTAAAGAGCCCCAGATGCCTCCTGAGCAGGCCAGTAGGCAAGTGGTGGCAATCAAGCACCTGTATTTCTGCTGATATTTCACGTAGTGAGTGCAGTTAGGCCTATTAAAACCTTGCATTTTTCTTTGTTTGGTTCAATATCCCTCTCCTTGGGGAAGAGCTGTCACCTGCCCTGGCACAAACTATGCTGTTATTCAGGCAGAACACCAGCCTCTTGGTAAAGGGACTGTTCACCCCACTGCATCAAGATAAGGTTGAGGGAAAGACAGATATGTGAAACCATCTCAAATAATTTCCTTTTTATCTTATTAGCAGCATAACACCTAGAACTTGCACTGAAAACAAAATGCAAGTGCAAGGTAATCCACAGAGCCTTTTCACCTTTATATCTCAACTTTGTGTTAAAATTAGGTGATATAGAGCTAAACCTCCAACATCTCTTTGTCCACTCAGAAGGCAGTCTCCCCTCAAAAACCTCAGATTAACCCCTACTCACCAGGAAACTGAATAACAGCACTGATGTTATTGACCCCCATGCTTTGCAAGTCTGTTGATGGGATTATCAAGAGCGAGGGGACACTTCTCAGTGCCAAGGTGTATGCTAGGACACGGCACACAACCCAGCAAACTGACAGCAAGATTCACTGCATCTGTCAAACTATTGTAGCAGGACCTATTTCGCACAGCTCCAGTCACAGCATGACACCTAATGTCAAAAAGCATCTGAAATCCTTCATCAGTCACAAGATTCAGCCTGTCTGAGAGGCATGTGCCAAGCTATAAGCAAGAAAAATAAAGGACAGCAAGCAGGGTCTCCTGGATGTAGAATATAGAGTTCATCCCAGGATATCAGGTTGAGAACTGGCTTGGTGAAAGCTATAGAAACTTTACATATTAACTGGCTTGCTCGTGAAGTGGAATAAATATATCACTACTGTGTCCATGTTGTTGGACTAAATTCATTCACATGTGTTCCTCCTGGAGCCATGAGTATAAGCACATTCAGTTCAAAGTTTATATGGCAACTCCAAATGAAAGGCTTCTGAGCATCATTGTGCTTGCACACTGCTTAGAACATAGCCCAACCATGGTGACAAATTCTGGCTGCCAGCACAAAAACGCAAAACACAGAAGTTTTGATGTACCCAAAGCATTCAGAGACATGAACAACACCCTTTCACAGAGCCAATATTAAACAGAGAATTTGCAAGCAAGGGGAATAACCTGCACTCCCTGAAGACCAAAGCGGTTCCTGCCTGGAGGGCATAGTGATGAATGCTCTACCAGCTTGGTCAAGGTGGGCAGTTACAACAGGGTCTCCAGCTGTCTGTTGAGCTCATACAGAGATTGTCATGTACTGCTCCTAGGAGATGGCTTAACTCGTATGAGGGCAGCAAAATGGGACAACAGCTGCCTTGTCCTTTTCTGGCTTGGAGTAGTTGGACAAATATCTATCTGATTAAAATGTTCCATACTGGCAAAAATTGGTCTCTGAATTGCACCCCATGGCTTCATTTAGGACAGGTTATAAGGGTAATCTGTTAGAGAGAAAAAATACAACATAATTAAAATGCTCTGTTAATTGTAATTAATCACACTGCAAGCCTGCTGAATCTAGGGAAGTGTTTGAAGCATTTGTTGTTGGGATTCCTATTTTTTGTTTGTTTGTTTGTCTTTCTGTTTTTTTTTTTGTTTGTTTGCTTTTAAAAAAACAAGCAAGCAAACAAAAATACCCAAGAACCACCCAAACTGCAAACCAGCAAGCAGCTGGAGTGTCCCTGGTGATCTTTCCCTCAAGTTACTGCAGTTTGCAGTGAGCTTAGTGAGAACCTGTCTCAGTACTGAATACTGGATATTGTTTCTAGCTGGTCATGCAGGCCACCAAGGCAGCAAATCACCAGCACAGGAGCCCTACCAGTCAGCACTGTCCTCTACCATGGAACCAGCTTTCACAGAAATTTGACATTCAAATTTGAAACAGGAGACATAGAGGATGTGAGAGAGCAGTTCAAGACAGGATTTGTTTTCCACTGATTGAAGGCAATGCTAGCCTTTAAAAAAAACAGTTTCCATCTCTGTACATGTGCGGTTATATGAATTACCAAGATAAGCATTATTTTCTCAGGCATGCCTATGTAACATAATACAAAGAGGTAGCACCAGGTAAAGAAATGTACAGATGCTGCTTACATTCAAAATATCAAGAGTGAGCAAAGTATATTGTACTTTGTAATAAGCTTTGCTTTCATGAAAATTAATTAGACATATATTTCAAATTTTAGTGTTCACTTCTATTGTCTCATCTCTTTGGTATCACATCTGAGACATCTTGGTCACAAGCACTGATCACCTCCAGCACAACCACAGCCATTTGAAACTGCTCCCTGAAATGAAACCTGTGATATCTCAATGCAGTGTCTGAAAACTATGTCAGCAAAACTGAGCTATTTCTGCTGAAAATTTAACTTCTATGGAAACTTATCATCTCTGACAAAAAAAAAAAACAACAACAAAAAAAAACAAACTCTGGAGTCCATCAGTTTTGCAATCAGTGAAAAAATTAGGCAGATAAAGGTGACAAAAAGGCCCCTTCCTCCTATACTACCTCCCTCAAGAGGGACAAAATGGGCCAGTCGCATAACCAAGAGCAGCCTTTGGGTTACGCTAGGCAATGGGAGGAGAAATGGCTCGCTGGGACACGCTAGCCCACCCAGAACTGCTGCCCAGCTTCTGAGAGGCGTGCATCAGTGCTGCTGCACCCAAAGACTTGACTTCACCTGGTTAGTTCTGAGTTTTGTCCCTGACAGTTTTGGCCAGGTTCAGCTGGCTTGCCTCTGGGAGTGGCTGTCCCCAGACACAGATATGGAAAGCTCTTGTCCAGGGGAGGAGAGAGACGAAGCGTGTTTAATTGTATGAGTGCAAGATTGTATTCTGCCTCTTGTCTTCAGAGACAGAAAAATGGGGGCCAGCTGAGGGTGCAGCCACAAAAGGCCAGCAAAGACACAACAGTAATTCTCCATCGATGGTAGCAATAAAGGGTGATCATAGAAAGAGTCAAGTAAAACCACTGTAAGCAGATCTCTCTCTCTTTCTCTCTTTTTTTTTTTTTTTTTCCCTACCTCCTAATTTACATGCTAAGTGGGATCTGACATAAGGAAACAATTTCACACATTAGTTTCAGAGCAAAACTTTCATTTCATCCCCTGAAGTAGAATACTGATTGCTTAAACCACATTTTTTCCAATACATGCCCCAGCTTCAGGCCAACTAAATTTTCACAGGCATCACTCCAATGTCTCTCAATTTTCTTTCTCACTTCTCTCACTTCTCTCAGTCTCCCCTATTTTTGCCTTCAGGAGTTTGAATACTGCTAGCATTGCTTCTGAAATTTATCATCTGTATTTGAAGACATATTTGTACATATAACGAGCCTGTTTAGAACAAGGAATTCTCAGAAAGTGATTATAGAAGATAACATTTCAACAGATATGAAAGTCAATTGAGAATGTATTTTATGTTCATCTTAATCTTGTGTTATGAAAAGGTGTAAAGGGAAGACAAGGTCATTTTCTTGGCCTTCAAGATGTTCTTTGGAATATTCCACTTTTACTTATTCTTTAGGCCAAGAGCAGGGGAATATTATAATGGTACCAATGAAGGAGGTAATTTTGTTTTTAAAAAATATTGGGAGTTCAGGTACCTGTCATAGATAACTGGAGGAGATGGGGGTGAAAGGGTCCTACTGCTGTATATCAGTAGCCCTAAAAATTTCATATGCTGGAGATTCATTAGCTACACAGAATCTCACTAGACTCCTAATATCTTGTATTTGAAGAAAATACGAAATGAAAGACACACACTTGCATTTAAGCCATGCAAAGTCATGACTATGCAGGTAAATAATTCATGGCCTGGAGGAAGACAAAAGCCTAGAGAGGCCAAGGCTCCAGGGAGACTTTATAATGGCCTTCCAGGCTACAGGAAAGATGGGGATGGACACTTTATCAGAGAATGCACTGACAGGACAAGTGGTAATGTTTTTAAACTAAAAGAGGGTAGGTTTAGATTATATGTAAGGAAGAAATTCTTTCCTGTGAGGGTGGTGAGACACTGGCACAGGCTGCCCAGAGAGGCTGTGGATGCCCCCTCCCTGGCAGTGTTCAAGGCCAGGCTGGATGGGGCTCTGAGCAACCTGGTCTGGTGGGAGGTGTCCCTGCCCATGGCGGGGGGGGTTGGAACTAGATGGTCTTTGAAGTCCTTTCCAACCCAAACCATTCTATGATTCTATCAAGTCAGATCACAAACTTCCTAGACCAGTATTTGCAGCTCCCATAGAAGAAACAGGGATTGCTCTGAACTTCTGAGAACAGCGGTACCTCGATTTGTGTGCTGCACCTGCACAATGGGAAGCCTTTGTTAAATAGTATTTTCCCTTCTGCAATACATTCTCTAAAAACATATGATATATAATAATAAATGAAGTCCTGCTACACCTCACCATGCCAAGTGGGACAAAAGCCCCAAAGCTGTCATAAAAAATTATACCAAGACAAACTATGCTCCAAATCCTGAGAAAACAAGAATAACATTTGAACTGAGAAATATAAACCATTTGGATCCTCTGTTGCTGCAGCACTAAGTATTCATGTTCTGATGGAAAATGATGGTGCATAATGTCAGCATGGGATGTATACAACTGCCCAGCAACACGAACAGTAGCCTGGAGTAACTGTATTACTGTTACTGCACCAGGTTTACTAAATTTCATCATGTTGGTATGCTTGAAAGTTTAACATGTAATGGTTTAAGCGCCATAGACACAGTTTAACTTAACATATCCTTTCCCCACTTGAAACGACACTTTCCACTTGCCTTTGCTTCTTCATAGGACTTAAATGTACAAATATTTTAAATGACCTACCTTCTAAAAGTTTGGCTAAATTAGTTTGTTCAGAGCAGAGAAGCAAGTTTTTTTTTTTTTTTTGTCCTGGTTTGCATTTTATATGCTCTCAGATGTAAACATAGCCACCTACAACACAAGCATAATTTCAAATCACTCTGAATGTATGTTTTATCAGGCTTTTCTGTACTATAGGAAGAAACACTGTTATTTTTTCTTGCTTTCCTACAGAAGTCACACTAGTGTTTGGAGATACAGTTATTTTTTCTGGAAGGAAGTGCGAAAAACTGCAGCATGTAAGTTACTTCAAGCAACTGCTAATACGCCATTGTTCCTAATGCACCACAACATATAAGCAGGGCTGCGCATTCGGTGAACTAGTGGATATTTTACACATTCTGACTCCTTTGCCCCTTCACAAGTCTTCCAGTGAGCTAAATTTAAAGACAATTCACACTGCAAGTATTGCACAGGAAAAGAGACTGATAACAATAAAGTTGCTGCAGCAGTAGTCATAGCTTACTGTTACTTATTTTAAAAATACTGTTAATTACTTAGGCGTGAAGATCAGTTTATCACCTCTGCATTATCTAGCATGAAACCCATTAGCAGCAGCTGGGCATTTGCTGTTGCTGTTTTGCAGCTGTGACATGTCATTTATTAAGAAACTTTCTCTTAATGCTTTTGGCGAGTTATTCTGCTCCTCTGAACTCTGTTACTTGTCCCTTTCAGCAAACTGATGGCAAACATCACATTACTTGTATTCTTAAACACATAAGTCAATGGACAATGTTTTGTCCTCTAGCACAGCACAGCTGACTGCAAGCAGAATGTTTCTGTGGATGGTGCTTTCTCTTGGTGTGAACAAAGCCATGGGATTTGTGTGTGGGATAACAGCCCTGACTGCTAACAAATCTTTGCACTTAACAGAGGGTCTGAGTGGAAAGCCCTTGAGCTAAGGGTTTGTTTTAGGGAGGATCCCTGCACTGCTGCAGCAGTGAGCAAACACAATTAGGTGGCATGATCCAAACATGGTTGAGCTATATGTGTGGTCTTCTTTGCCACATGTGACACCACTGATTTTAAAACATTTGGAGGTGGGCAAACTTTATTATCCATTTTACAAGTGGTGCACTAAAGAAGAGAGAGACT
The DNA here is from genome assembly GCA_013399715.1 of Alectura lathami. Lineage (NCBI taxonomy): Eukaryota > Metazoa > Chordata > Aves > Galliformes > Megapodiidae > Alectura > Alectura lathami. Next base: position 221,903 of record VXAV01011664.1, read on the forward strand.
GCTGCTTGTTCAGACTCGACCTGGGAGGCTCTCAGCAAGCAGGGGTTGCAGTTGGGAGTCCCAGCTGTGGACACAGCAGTGTTACTCATCGTCAGCAGCATGTGTGACTGAAGGATGATTTGTGTGAACTGCTGGGGTTCATGTTCTCAGTTTTGAGCATATTCACTGAAAGCAAAATAATCCTGCCAAAAATGACATTTCTCTGATAGACTCTGCAATACTTATATTGTGGCTGATAGCCATACATATAGTCACTGGGGCAGCTATTAACTACAGGTGTTATATCCTGAATTATGGAATTATCATCACTATCAACACTGGATTTTGACTAATCATAGTTATAATTGCAAAAAAATAAATATGTAATCAGCCACATAAATAACGTTACACAGTTTTTGATGAGATTGCACATATGAAGAAAAAATGTGCCTTGCTGGACAATAAATATAGGAAATGACGATAGCAGAGCTTTTGTCTTGGTTCTGCAAATACCAATTGTTTTGTGAAATTGGCCATGGAAATTCAAACAAGAAAGTTCCTGGCAATTCCTAAGGAGGTAAGTAGATACATTCATGAATCACAAAATTGAATTTAAACTTCTGTGCTTCCCAGATGCTCAAAGAAACACAGCTATAATGATGCTTATGTAGCACAAAATACACTAGACAGCCCTTCCTGTAGACGGTGTTTTTATTAAACATGGCTGCCATCTAATACTTTTTTTTTTTTTTTTTTCCTACAGATTTCAACTAGAATTTACTTGCGAAAAAACACTGCAATTCTTCACAGAGGGCTGACATCTCAGCCCTAGGTCTTCACATTCCCCTCTCCCCCTTTAATCTTGGATAAGCTTCAGTCCTTCTCTGTAAATTACATTTACTTATGTTAAGCGAAGAATGTGGTAGCACTCTAGGGTATCACACTACGAAAGCAGATAAGTTTGTGAAATCAACTTGAAGCGGGAGACTTGAGCAGATCTTGCTCCTTGCTCTTTCCTTCCACAACACTCTGGTGAGCAGAACAAGCACCCTTTGTTCCCGCCTTGCCAATTCGATGGGGCTTATCTGATGGGAGGGCAGGATCCACCCTTACAAATAATATAAAGAAAATGTATCCTGTGTTCAAATCTTTTACCAGCTGTAAAAGTTTGAGCAAGTTCCAGCTTAGTTAAAAATCCTGCCCTCAAGGCTTTAACGACCAGCCTTTGTTAAACCATAAGTGCCTTACAACTCCACTGATTAAAAAAAAAAATAAAATAAAAAAGTAAAAAATTCTGCATAGTGAACCACACACCAAAGAAACTTGTTTTCTTGGGGAAAGTGTCTCTCTAGGAGTTGTATGGCTGCGAGCTAGGTAACAGCAACTGTTCTTGCAATCTCCAGTCAATTTATGGGATCTATGAAAAAGCCCAGATATTTTAAACTATTGAATCAAGCACCTCAATCTCCTGTGTATATACAGGGGAAAAAAAGTCTGGAAAAATTATGTGTTGTTTTAGCATGGCAAGGAACTTATTTTAAAATTGCAGTATTTTTTTTAGTTCTATTTGTAAATCTTTACAAGATTTACAAAACAAGACAGTTTAAATGACTCAGCTCACCCATTTATATGTTACTACAAGGATAAACAACAACATGCTGTGTTTTGGAGGGAATATATGGCGTTGAAGCACAAACAATTCAGAGATTCCTGAATACATTTTACTTCCAGCAGCCAGAAGTTCTGCCTATGGACCAAGTCCAAGCATGCAAAATTTCAGCCTCAATGCATTTGCCAAAATTACAAGCACCTAAACAATAATGGCTTTGTTGCGATAAGGATGCAGCACACACCAATTTATTGCTACAAACACAAACTAAACTGAGTTAGAATTACTCATAAATTCTCCTCTTGTATATAAGTAGATTGACAAAATAAAGATATGTATATTCTCAGATTGAAAATGGAACGTGGAATTTGAATGCTTTGATGGACCTGGCTAATGATAACCAGCCGCCTGCAGATATACAATTCAAATCTACCCAAGTCCTGGGTTTTGATTTACTTCGCTGTCTAGTGCTCACAAATGTCATGAATGAGTAGGTCTTAGTTCAGTCCAGAAGGCACACTGATGCTCCCCATGCAGGAGGCAGTGCCAGGGCCAAGGGCTCCATTCCAAGCCTACAAAGTCCACCTGAATCCTCTCTACACTGCTGTCATGCATACCTACTGCTTGTGCCCCTGATCCCCCACAAACCCATTAGTCTGCAGCTGGAGGCATCCAACTGAGACAAACTGTGTGCAGTGAGAGCTGGGTGCAGCTCAGGAAAAAAAGCCTACCCCTCAGGGCTCCCTCCTTGCTGTCAGTTTGGCAGCAGCTGACCTTGCATGCTCCCTTCCCCATCCTGCCCTCACGCCTCACCCTCAGGCTGCACCAAGTCTCACGCTCACTGGACTGTGAAATAGCTCTTTTTTCATTTGTGTCTCCTTGAGGAGCTGTGAAGCAGACACAGAGAAGGAGGTGAAGGGCTGTGCCAGCCTTGGTGAGAGCTGCACTTGTCCTTCCATCCCTGCTGATGGAAACATTTTCCTGCAGCAATGCAGGGCAGAGAAGCAGCAGCCATGGTCAGCCCCACATGAACCTTGGAATAACATATGGACCCATGGAAGGAGGAGAAAGCTTTGCCCGCTCAGGCAGCTAAAGGCAGGGCTGCTCACATTGTGTTCCCTTCTGCTGGGATGTGCTGGCCAGCTGTGTGTCCCAACATGATGGAGAAGATTCTTTCTGGGCAGTGCCTTACCCATGTGAACAATGACTGCATAAGGGGGAAGAAGAGACCTGTGCTTAGGACAAATGCAAAAGTACTTCAAGGCAGGAAAAGCTCTCAAAACTTTGGCCCTCCCTGCTCCACTGCACAGACACAGAGAGGGACCAACAGGCTCAGCATGGGAATGTCCCTGTGCCTCACAGGGATGAAAAGCAGCAGCAGCAGCAGCTGCTTCTTCATGGCAGAACATTAACCACAGCCTGCACTGTGAAAGCCAGTCCCAGCCTGTGTCACCTCAGCAGGTTCATCTCAACTATGGGTATTACTATAGGCTGGGAGCCATGCCATCCTGCTCATTATGTCCCCTGTCTTCCTGATGGAATCCTCCACCCATGTCTGAGCTATGGAGCATGCAAAGAGCGCCACAAGACAAAGCTGGACACCAGACCTGTCCCAGGAGGTTGCTGTCCCATGGCTACTTGTGCCATGGCATAGTCACTTCCCTCCTCCAGGTTCTGGGCTGCATTATATGGCTGAGGAACACAAGTGGCCCTGTAGAGATTGTCATGGCATGTGGCTGCTGCTGGCATTCCAGTGTCCTGGGTGGGAGAGAGAACCTGCCCATAGACAGCTGAAGACAGAAATAATGATGTTTTCTTGCCTAATTAGCTGGCAGTTTAGGCATCTGGTTTTGACAGAGCAGAAAAACACTTGAAGCTTCTGTTCAGTGTCTGATGTCTCATGGCTATGGGGATTTTAGTCTAGCACTTTTGATGAGCCCTACAATCACCCCCAATAAATATCTATCTTTGCTCTTGTAGAAAGCATCCTAAAAGGAACTTTGAGGCAACCTTTGACAACTCTTCCACTGCTTAATAACATGCCTTTTGGTTGACAAGGTGATATCAAGTTTTCAACTGGAAGCTGGTTCAGATCAAAAAGGATGAATTTATCTTATCAGTAATCTGTATCTGCTATGTTAGACACTGCAGCAGGATGTCCTGCTGCGTGCAGTACGCCAGTTACAGAGCAATGATAAACCTTTCTAGTTGGTGCCTAGCACAAAGTGTTTACCAGAATACAGATTGCTGTGAGGTATAGTTAAGAGTTGCTCAGAAATAAGAGATCATGGAAGATGATCATCTGTGAGGGGACTAGCACTGATTTTTGTTGGTGCTTTTTTTTTTTTTTTTTTACCAACAGCATCTAGGTGAAATAAAATATCAGAATGAGAAAGAATTGCTATAGCAACAAAGTATGTTCTCTTAATGGAGGCTGTATGTAACAGATGACCGCTGCTAGAACTTTAAGGGGATGGAATAAAATCCATTACAAAAGCAGGAAAAGGAAAAGCGTTAAAAATTAAGATTTTGTTGTTGCATGATTTATGTTCACTTACTTCACATCTCCCTCCAGGTGATCTAGAGTACTTCTAGCACTTCACTGCTCCTATTTAGTTCTTCATACAAAATTTCAGGAACTCGGGAAAACAATGGTGTGAATGATCCATTAGTAGTGATATAATGATAAAGATTTGTATTCAATAGTAATTTCATTGCTAGAAATACTAGGAATTAGAGATTATATGGCAATAACTGCATGGAGCAACTGGCTATCCTTCCTGTCATGAAGAGATTCACAATGATCAAACAACAGAGAAGCTGCCACCAGGAGATGAAATGGCAAACTCAGGCTCACTCAGCAAATGAAAGGCACTGTCAGGACCAGAATGTAACTCTCTGGTTCTGCATCCCCTACCCATCAGCTATTAAAGCTTTCTAGAAAGCCAATCACCGTACTTCAGGGTGAGGTACCTGTACAGGGAAGCTAGGTTGTGTCCAAGTTCACTGTTTAACTATTCCAGATAACTACTGCACCCATGCTATGCCAATGTACCCTCATCCTCACAGGAGCATTAAGACCATCTTCTTTTCCTTCCTTTCTCCTCTGTGGCTCTGGCTGTTGTTCCAGTAACAGCAAGGAAAACAAGGACTGCAAGACAGGGGGACAAGCTTGATATTCCACAGATACCTGGAGACAGAAGAAAGAGAAGACAGGTTCAGGAATCTGACTCCAGTTTGTTTCATCTTCTGCTTCTGGCTTGATGAAACTTCAAACCTTCAAAGATGTTTTACCTTGTCAGAGGCAGCCCTTGTCCTGTCTGGTGATGATATTTCATGCTGGTCCTCAAATTGTATTCTAGGTTAAGAGAAATTCCTTATCTTATGAATGAACAAACTGAAATACTGCATTATGTGGCAAAGCAGGGGAAAGCAGCAGCATATTCTGAAAAGCCTAGTCCTACTGCCCTGGTTGAGTCTTGAGATACCCAGGCCAGAGAGCAGCAGAAGTAAGTATTGGAGCAGGAAAACTGAAAGGCTCTTTGAAAAGATTCTTTCCCCACAGAGAAAATAGTTTCTGGCATATTTTACAATGAACATGATTTTATGTTTTTCTGTTTATAACTCTCAAGTCTCCACAACAAGAAAGCTCCTTAGAGGAAAGCGAGTGTGATTTGAGCAGTGCTGTATATCACAGTTCCATGTTCCCACTCTGGCCATGATTTATAACAATCGCATAGCATCATGGATCAATCAGTGAGGGACATTCTGCAGCAAACAAAGTTGAATAAGTTAAAGTTTTCTTATGCGTATGAAGGGCATTTTTCATTAAAGAGAAAACAGTTTCAAAATCACATCCTACTAGACTAAGTGGAAGGTTTTGCCCATTTTTCAATACAGTTTCTACTAATCTGTTCATCCTCTAACATCTTTAGAGCAAGGCATTGTATCAAACAATACAAAAGCTGAAAAAAGGAAAATACGATTCACCAACAAACAACCAAGGATTAAAATTGTTTTGAAATTGCAGAATTAAGCATTTTGGCTATTCACTATCAGTGAAATAAACAAACAAAATAACCAAGACTGAAGTTTCCCATAGACAGCAAAGAGTCAACTCAGGTTAAAGTAATGATGATGGGAATGCGCCCTGAGCTGAGCAGTCAGTATCCCCTTTGGTGGGAAGGAGCAGAGAGGCAGCACATATGCACTCTTCCTATGACTGCTCTCCTAAACCTAAAGCACAAACAGCCTCATGGCTTTTTCTTATGAACACAGAGGAAACAATGTTGCCTACAGATCAGAATCATTCTCTGTTTTCATCTCTCTGGTGCCATGAAACTTGTATTGCTGTCTCATCTGTGGCTGCTAGCACTGCCTGATCTTCTGGGTAGCCATCTCCTTAAAAAGAGAAGAGGTTACCTGTTTCAGAGTGTTTTACAAATGTTGATTCTCTGGGAGGGGATTCAAGGGCCCTGATTGGTCAGAGGGCTTCCCCAGAGCCCTGCTGCAGGCACTGACAAGACTTGTGAAGGTGTCCCAGTTTTCTGCTGGGTCCCAGCGTCCTCACAGTTTTGGGTGTCACAATGGAACTCCTCTCTCTCCTTAATGGAGATGGTCAACTCCGGATAGTGAGCTCCGACCAGGGGCAAGACAAGTAAACCACCGGCTGTCCAGCAACATTTTGGGTTCTAGCCACCACACAGCAAAAAGAGTTTTGAAAGAATTTCTTGCTTGTGTTCATTTTCTCTATAGCGATAAAACTAGCTCTGTTAAGAAACTGAGCATACACAGTGTTTCCACCTGTTGGCTTTGTAAGTTTGTACCCAGCTGGGAACTGTTTTCCCATTCTCAGAATACCCAGTTCACACGATTACAAATGAAGTTATTTACAGTCATGGGTGTGGAAGAAAAAGGAGAAAGCATAAGGGGCTTGGAGAGGTGAAGAAATGATCCCATGTGCTTTCCGCTATATTTTCCAGTTGCCCCTGCCTGCCAAGCTGCTGTCTAGGCAACACCAGGACCTGGGAAAGAGAGCAAGAGCTCTGATAGTATTCAGTACATTTTGTTACAGCTTCTCAGTTCCTAGAAGAAAATCCTGCCACTGCAAACACCAGAGCTAAAAGGACAAGCACAGGCAGTGTTTGAATATACACAATATGGTAACATTGCTCTTCTCAGGAGACTACTGACCTACCTTAGGTGGGTGCACAGGTGACTAGTACCCCTCAAGACTTCCCATACAAGAGCCTAGCAGCTATGAGCCAGCACCTACAGGACACAGATGTCCTTCCAAAGCAGCAGTGATGGACAAGCAGGATCTCCTGGGGTGCCTTAAGTGCATGTGTCCAGAGGCAGGCAGCTGACTCCTGCCTCAGCTTTCAGTGGAATATAGCTAAAGTACATCACAGCCCAGCATGGTCCTTTCCCAAATATTCTTAGTTTTGATAATATCGCTTATTCACTCCTGGATCCACAGCTGTCTTAATTCAGACCTGGTCTCTCCCATTTGAGAGCTTCCCTCACTGACGAACATCCTGATAGAAAGGTTCAGCTCTTTGAAAGTGTCATGTAAAGATATTAGGATTTGCTGGGAAGAACTTTTCTTGCCCTAACATGATAAAATATTAAGCAAACTGCAGGGACCCCTTATGTTATTGTTGACATAATAGGCATTAATTGGAGTTACAACAGCTTTTGCTGTTTTCCCTCTCTGTAGGATCTACAAATCTACTACCACGACTAGTGCTCAGTCAAGCTTTGTTATCTTATTTTCCTTCTCAAACAAAAACTGCTTTAATTGAAGAGTTATTATACCCTATGTTTACTTTAACATGAAGGCATATGAGAAAAACAAAAAATAAGGGCTAGTTCCTCAAAATGAGTGTTATAAAACAAAACAATAAAAAAAGTCCCTTCCATTTACTTTGTTTGCAGATGATCTCATTTGTATTGCAGATACAGATTTACCCTGTTCAGATCACGTTTCTATGAATAGACAAAAACAACAACAAAAAAACCCTGTAACTGTGATAAACACCCACAATTATAGCACTTGATTTTCTTTTCCATAATTTAGCACAGCTTCAGCTGATAAAATCTCTCTTCTCAGGAGAGGAAACTGTAATCCCTGAATTTTTGCACAACAGTTTGCAGGGTATATGGTGTGCTCCTCTGACTCATTTCATGTTGCCAATGGTGCCCGAAGCAGACACTGCCAGTCATACAGCGATAGGCCGCGCTGTCACGCTGGGCTGTAATGCAATACTCGCACGAACTGCGGGTCGCTGGGAACAGATTGTGTATCTTTCCTTACTGGTGAGCAGGTTACCTGAAGTCTGTTGCTGTTTTTGCCTGTTGCTAAATGTTTTTATTCAGTAAAGAAATAACAGACTGCACAAAGATGCATTTAAAAAAATGAAGTGTAGCAAACACTCAAAGGTGCCCAGAAAATTCAGGTGGGAGAAATACACAGAACATCTACCCTTTTACTTAGTGCTTTGTGTAGCCTACCATTTGCAGGTGAGAGACAGTGTTAGAAGAAGAAAACCTGCAGACACCCACCCTGCAAGCTTTCTCTTCCTGAGAGGAGATGAGCAAATTGTCCTGCTGAGGACAGGAGGGAGAACTCACCCCATCGGCCCTGACTGGGTGTGCTCTGTATGGGTTCAGCTTCTGGCAGCAGGGAAGGACTGTGCTGTGGGCACCACAGCAGGGAACAATTCTGCTCCTCCTGCAAAAGAAAGAGAAAGCACAGGAGGAAAATTAAGAGCAACAAATGGGAAGAAATGTATCAATGGAGTCAGAAGTGGCAGTTTGGAGGGTAGGGAAACCAGGACTGTGCTAGGAAGGATGAGTCCTGGAACAGCAGAGGAAAAGAATAACCTTTGTGATAGAGGGACGGGTTGGGTAGAAGAGAGCTGGAGAGAACGGAAATTGAAAATAAACAAATGAGCAATGGTCCCAAGGGCAGAAAGGAGGAACCATTTGCAGTGAGCAAGCCCAGTGAGTATCAGCAGTCCAAAAAAGATTTACTGGTCCTATCCGTCCTACTTATTCATGAGATTCTTGAGCACCATTTGCCAACATGTCTCTAAAAGCAATGAGAACACCTAGGGAATGAAACCTAGGGCTTGCTCCCTTTCCTTCTTTCCTTCCTGTATCTACATGATAAAATATATAGAGCTTCATAAAGATGAGGTGCACATTTGCAGGTCTTGTGTTATAATGAAATTAATGAATATTCTATAAAAAGTGTTTGCCGTCACAATTCTTGTTTTCATGATGAACCATGCACTAGGATTCTGGCCATTATCTGTTCATTGTAACAGAAAGTCTGCACTTTGTAATTAAAACTCTGAAGTCAAATTTAGAATCCTGGCTGGGGATACACTCGTATGAAAATTGTCTGTGGTCATTCAGTCCACTGCAGGATTCAATGCTTTCTCCTTTTTATGTGAAATTTGAATAAATGACTTGAAATAATTTCCATTTTTCATAATAAGGAAAGAGTTGAAATAATGAAAATGATCATTAATATTTTAATTGAAGACTAAAAATACTTTAAAATAGTCTTCAGATTTCTCTTATGCTTTATTAAAAGGCACTGACACTATAATGGCATTGTAATTTATAGAAATGCATTGTAGATTCACATATTTGCTATTCATAAAATTCATTGATGCCTTTTCTCAAAGGTGCTTTACTAGGAATTTAGAAACATCTTTAATCTTAGAAAATAACATTGCAGCTTGTGATTAAATATCTCCATAGCATAGCTGTAAAGATACTCATACACATCATAAAATCAAAATCAAGATACAGCATGAGATATCAGTGCAAAAGTTTTTTCTTAAACTGCCCATTTCTGCCGGCACTAATACTTTATTCACTATCCTTCGGATAGCCAGATCACGTGTTGTTGTCAAGTTTCTTACAGAATCACAGAGCGCTTCAGAGCAGCTCACTTCAAAACAGCCAGAGGTGATCCTGGAATGTACCTTGCATCAAAATTTCATTGTTTAAGTTTCAATCCAATTGTTCCCAAATGCCCTTTCAGTTAAAACCTGGAATTTAGAATAAAGTGGATTTGTATTAGTAGGCAACCTGAATATCAGCTCAAAACGATACATTCATATTATTTTTTCTGCTACCTGTTTTCAAGGTGTGTAAGTGTTAGAGCAAAACATGATTACATCTGATTGATGCTCATACAAAGTCTAAAACAGTGATCAATGTACTTCAAAACTTTATCCAGAACAGCATGTAGAAAATAGTATACATATATGCTTACCCCTGGTGTTACACAGTCACTGACCAGCTTCCACTGCCTACCAGGACTGCAGGATGCTCAAAGAATTCCTGAATTATTTCAAAACCTTTTGCTTTTAGTGCTGTGCAACACCATACAATCACTTGTAATAGGTTAAAAACAGAATTATTCCCAATATTCAAAAACCCGAAAGACAGAAAGTTAGCTTCATTCTTCAAATGTTTATTTTTCCCCAATGCTATACCGAGGGGTTTTCAACTTCTGATCGTTATTGTAGTCCAATTGGATCTTTTTGTTTCTGCTTCATAGCTATCTGAGAATGTCCAGAGACACGCTCCTTTTTGACCACGAGACACAGAGAACAGACCAGGAAGTCTTGTCAGCAGAGCAATTTCCACAATGCTCTCATTAAAGACGAATGTATACAATTTTGAGGCCACATACAGCAATGCATATTCCCTATATGAATTTTCTGACTACCAGAGGTCGAGGCCTAATAACTGCAGAATGGTTTAAAACCTAATTAATTTTATTTGCAGACAACTGGGGCATTGAAATATGCCAATTATAGTTATTAAAATTCAGCAGGATTTCCACAGTTATATTCCTTCCAAAACCTACCAATGCAGAAGAAATACTGGCCTCAGTATTTCTTCTGACCATGCAACTGGGGACTAAAAGGTGGTTCATCACTGCATGCAACATCCAGGGCTTGTTGTAGCCTTGACCAATTCTTACACGAGTGCACGTTTCATGCTGGCAACTCCTCCCGAGGGCAGCATGGTGGCACAAGCTGAGCCTTGCTGCTATATGCAAGCTAGAAGTATAATTATATGTCAAGAGATCACATGGACATTCTTTGGAAATGAAGAGCTTTTTATCCGAAAGGGAAAATAGGCAACACAGAAGGGATTTCTGAGAATCAGCTTTCACCTTTCCATAATGACCAAAAAGCTCCTCCCAAAAGAATAATCATATCTGAACTCCTAGTGCCTGAAAAGGCACTTCTTATCACCTTTAGTGGAGTCCCCCTTTGCCTCATTCCTCATCTCAGTAAAGAAAACAGCTCAGCTTTTTATCGGTTTGCAAACATGAGGAATCATTTGAGAAGCAGGTGCCGGTGCTCATCTCCCTTTTCTCGTGCCTGCTGCCTCCCTCGTCTCAATTCCCCTGCCCCTGTTCCGCATCTGCTACGATGCAACCTTATCTTCACAAAACAGAGAACCAGCTCCCTCCAGATGCCCTGCCAGTGCCAATAAGCTGGCAGGTGGGTAAGGAATAAAGGTACAGTTACTGAACCAAGCAGTAAATGCTTCTTTCAGAGACCAAACACATCACCTTCGCCACCCTAAGGTCAGAAAATACCAAGCTGTTTCTGAACTACTCTGTATGTGAAGGTGCAATTATGCTAGCTAATCTTAAAATGCCTTTGGCAGCTGTCATATCGTTTTTTATATTATCCTTAAAACTTTTCAAATGGTAGGTACTCATGCAGTGAGAAATAATAGCATGTATATACATGCGTGTAACAAGCAACACACACGCTTTGCCCGGTTAATTTTAACACTGTTTGTCCCTCTCTTTGAAACTGCAGATGAGATTGAAAGCCCAGCCATCACACCACAGCTTAAATGTTGCAGTGAAATGTTATTTCTTTTTCTCTCCTTCACCTCA
>VXAV01011664.1:233472-263804 GCA_013399715.1 Alectura lathami
GTCATGCACTCTGTTAATCGAAAGGTGATCAAAGCATATTGTTTCTCCAAAAACAGCTTAATCCCTGCACAGCACTTACACTCTGCTCTGGAGGCACAGTCCTTGCAGTCTCTAGCACTGCAGTAATTCCTTGCCATTGACTCCTGCTGGTGCCACAGGTTAATTAACACAGGGGATGGAGTTGGGTCCTGCATAAATTCAAAATAAGACTGTGTCTGAAGTTCAGTTTTAGTGCCTGGTAAAAGCAATAGGAATGAGATGAGCAAGGGGCCCACAGCCNCACACTTTGAGACAAGGCAGTTCCCATGCTGAAGTATTGTTCTCAGCAATTTCTCCTTAATTTAATGGGGACAGGCAGGGACAGACAGTATACTGAAGGAAAAGAGGAGTCTTGGGATCTTCATGCTAACACCAGCTGGTGATGTCTCACCTGTGGCGTTATCCCAAAAAGTCAAAGACAAAGAAAAAAACCCCTCTGAAAAACTGCCTTTAGTGCCATTATTCTCCAGTGAGTGCCTACCGAACTCAGTGTGGCAAATGCTGGAGGCTGACTCTGACGGCATGTTCAGACCCCTCCACCTGGTCTCATACCAAGTGTGCAAGGAGGATCACTGAATGCAAAAATGCATCAGAGATATCAGCTGCAAAATCAGAGACTGTCTGATCATGAATTGTGTTGCTTTTTTCCTTTCAACCTTGTTTTTTCCTTTAAAAAAAAATAATGCCTGATTGATGGGAAATATGAACAAATCATGAAGAGTGAACAAGTGCTGCAAACACAATTCTGGATCTGTTGCCTGTTCTACAGCCTGTCCTGGCATGGTGAAGGTTGGCTTTGCCTTCCTCTGCCTGAATGTCGTTCCTCCCTGGCTAAAAGCAATCCATTTCCAGAGAGAAATGTTATTTCCAATTCAGCAAGTGCTGCTTTAAAGCAAAGGTCACCATTAGTTCTGGATGTGCTAATACACTGTACATAATCGTTCTATATCAACATTACATTTCAGAAGATGAGGCCATTATACTTATTCCACCTAGGATTCTTAGCAGGCATTTAAAACATGTTTTCATTAGCTTGTGGTAGCCACTGTATATTTTAACAAAAGGCTCAAAGGACTTCATCTTAGAGTTTCCAGGGTGGTTTTATTTTATGATTTTACTTTCAGCCTATATATATTATTTGAAATTTAAAGTTTGGGGCCCCAGTGGTATATGTGTTTCAGTGACAGAAAGAAATTAAAAATATAAGTCCCAGCATGCACTGTTGGAAAGAAAAATTGAAGGTCAGATAACATTGGACAGCCAGAGCTCCCAAATGATTGAAGAGGGGTAGGTAACAGCTCCAGCCTCTGGCATGTGACTGCAGGCTGCTGCTCGGGCAACAGAAACCTTTCCACAACGCACAAAGGAAAGTAAATACTCATCAGATATTAGGGCTAGGGTAAAGTAGGATATGTGTGTATGTTCACTTGCCGTTGACTGACAGCCACAATACACTATTTAGCAGCTGACCATTTTTGTAGTAATCTTGAAGCAGTTAGGCAATTTATGAGGTATTCCTTTTACTGAACATGTTTTCATTGAAAAGGTAGATAACAGGAATAACTTGCAACAGAAATAGAGCTTAATATTTCAAAAAGCCCTCGAGACCCTGATTAGACCATTGCACTCTGTACTTAATCTCTTACTAAACTAAATTCTTTGTCCATACAAAAATAGCACTGAGATTTTGTATCTGGAAAAAAGCAGGACTCTATGAGCTCCCTGGTGTGCAAGCAAGAAAAAAAAAAAATCTTATTTAACTAACAAAAGAATGAGATAGGGATGAAACACATGAATGTTAAAACAGACTAAAAATTGATTGACACAAAATTCTTGCTCTAGTTTTAAATTTTCTGAGTAGACTGCACTTGCTGGGCAGATGAATAATTACATGCTTCTTGCTCTGGAGTCTTTAGGCCAAATGCTGCACTCGGTTACCCAAATATAAATCTCAAGTAAATCTATTGATGTTATTGATGTTACCATAGAGTTTTGCCAGCTTCACTGAGGGCAGAATATGATGCCTTGTTTACAAAATTAAGCTCTGAAAGGTACATCTGTGTGTGCATTTTGATTTGCCAATAAACTAATTTTATGGAGCTAAATTTATGCAAATACTTCAAATTTAAATCCAAAGGAGACCTTCTAGTCTTGTATTCATTAAAGATTATGCACCATTTTACAAGACGGTACTCAAAAATACAATATGGAATACAATTAAAAGGAATAAATTCACAGAGGTTTCATATTTTATGGAGTCTTCAGCTGACTGCTCTTCTAGGAGCAAGGAATACATGTGCCCCAGTCCAACTAACTTACAAACATCAATACATTTATCCTCACAGCTGCTGAGGGAAGAAGAGAGATGCCATTACCTCTAGATCATGAATTGCATGGAGCCAAGAGAAAGCATGAGGTTGGCCAAAGGCCACATGTAGCACATAGGGAGAGAAAAGCAGTTCACCTGTATTAGCCCCTTAGCGGCACCCAAGACCTCTTTTGTGGTTTCAACACCATACAAGGGTAGGGGGAGCAGGAAAATATCTGTGCTAATTCCTACATCAGTAATGAAGAACAGCTGTCTTAAGCGTGGAGGCATTCATTTACATCTTTAGGTACACTTACACCTGAGTGTACACAGCTTTTTGTGGTTTATTTTGAGTCACTGAAGGCAGAACAAATTAAAAAGGATCACTACTTCCTTCCTCTGCATGGAAAAATTCAGCACTGCTAGTGAGGTGTTTGGAGAATGCATTCCAGAATATAAAACCTATACTAGTTTCCCAGTGTGAGGATCACATGCAGGCCCTCACACAGTTTTTATGCTTAAACCAACCCTGTTTAAAAGAAACTTTAGGGATGTCTGGAGACGAACAAGTTTGTTTTTAAACCAGGCATTTGGGAGAAGTGGTGAAGGAAGAAACAAAATTCATTTGTTTTATCAAAGAAACAAGACATCAATTCCACAATGAATACATCTATAAATTGTCATTTATTTCCTTAAAAAAAATTCTCTCTAGCTTGCCTTGACAACCCTGTAGTACTTCTGTAGGCTGGAGAACCACATTCTTGCTAACAGCAGGAGTTAGCCAATTGTTGAGAAGCCTGCTTTGCTAACATGTTGTTGGGGTGGTGAAGATTACAAATTATGCGCATCTGCCAGTGCTGCCAACCCTCCTGCTACTTAGCTTTGAAGAATTTCTCTGCTTGGATTAAATTAAATAGTATTTATGTAAAGAGATCTAGCAAAGTGGATGAGTCTAGTGACTCACACCCAGCTCCAACAGCTTTCCTGACACTGGCCAGTACAAGGAGACAACTGCCAAAATCATTTCAAATCTGCTGGTGGAGAGCCATAACTACCTCAGCCAGAGGACACCCCAAATGAAGCACTACCAGCCAAGTGGATTTTGATAGGGCAGAGAGTACAGAAACTGTCTAGGCAGACTGCAGGCAGCAGGTAAGCCCTAAATGCACTAGCAGCAATGTGCCCAGAAAAGCCACCAGACAGGTGGTACCCAGAGTATGAGGTGGGACAGCCGGTACCATGCACAAAGCCCCTTCTGCAGCACTGTCAGGCACGAGCAGGGGAAAGTTGATGTTGTCATTTGAAAAGCTATGAATTTTTCTGGAGCATGTTATCCTCCTTCCTTCAAAAATACTGAGACAACCTAAAAAATTCTAAAGGAATGCGTGAACTGATATTGTGTATTTTGCAGGTGGTTCCAGCTACTCCAGAGTTTACTAACAAAAATATTTTCAAGCTGCACTGTCCATAAAGCCCATTGCTGTAGAACACATAATTAACCCTTGAATTTTATGCACTGAACAGCTACATATCTAGGTTTCTGCTACACTGCCCAGTGTTTTTTTGTTAATTTGAAATATGAGCTTTTATGAGCTGAATTTTTAATTCATGTTAATATCAGTCAGACTGGAAGATGCTCTTCATACGTCAAAAAACAAACATAATCCTTCCACATCTTGTCGCCATGTTCTCTCTATTCCCGCCCAGCATCTTTCCTCATACCACCACTGCACTGAATACAGACAAGTGAGACATGTATAAGGAAAGCCAGTATCTGATCTTTCCTGAGAAAAGATGAAACAAGAAAAAAGAATAAACTGGTGCCTACTTAAACTGGAAGACAAACTGGAGATACGATTTCACAGTTTTACAAGTTGCTTCCAGTACAGTGGAACCCCAATCTCTGTTTCTGCAGTGCAAACCATACTTCCCATACATCAGTGCAATGCTAAGGTTAATAGCACACACTGCTTCTACAGTGCTAGGCTATCACCATTCCAGGGAAGTTCTTCAGCAAGACTTTTTATATCAAGAATAAAATTTTAGAATCTGGAAGAACAACAACAAAAACACACACACACAAAACCAGGGTGCTATTGTTCTTCAAATGGGAGTAAAAACCTTTGCTAATTTTGAATGCTATTTTCCATTTTAAATTATATACAAGAAGTAATTGAGTTATCTTTACAGAAGGGTTTTGAAGAATCCCGTTTCTCAAATGAGGTATCACACAGAGTATCCAGGCAAAAGGAAATTTTCAGGTTTCAGTTCAGTGCTTCTCCCTCAGCACAACAATGTCTTTACAGAGGATTGATCAACTGAAAACAAATAGGATGCAATACTTTTGATATTCCTACACTACAAAGGTTTTTAAACCCCAGATTCTTAGACTGGAAAACTTGCTTCTTGCAGATATCCCATTGAGGAAAATATTTTTTGCCACATCACTGCACTCTGAGACAATCAGACATGTTTTTGTGACAAATGGTTTATATGGATATCAGGATCCTGAGTGCTTCACATATTTATATCTTACACCATTGAGCTGTAGCATGAAAAACTTCTTTTGTTGAACTTTAGGAGATGCACCTGCCCAGGCTCCAGTGCTGTTTTGCTAGGAGCCAGCTAGATGGTGCTCACGGGTGGCAGTCAGTGTCCAAAGGCAGCACCGGGATTTTGCTCTGGTCTCTTCCCCGCCTCCGACATCCTACTCGATCTGAGCAAATTGTCACATATGGAAAATCAGGACTGGGAGGAAGGGGATAGCCGAGGGAAAGGAAACTGCATCTCAGATACAGTATGAGCACAGAGCTTTACACAATCACTCCAGATCTCAAAGGCTGGGATATTTCTAAGAAGCTGGGATCATTTTGTGGTATTCCTACCTGGCAGCCTAGGAAGAGTGCATGGCTGACAACTTGGGAAGGAACCACGTTGCTGGAGAGACCTAACACTGTGAAAGTTGTTTTTCTTGTGATGGATAGCAGCCCTAGCTGTAACCTTCACCATGATCTGTGCCTTTATTGTGTCTGAAGAATTAGCTTTAGCGGTCTGTGAAGCTGGATTAATTACATACTGCAGACAGCACAATGTAAAAACACATTGCACTAGCTCATAGCAAATATGAAAAACTCCAAGTACTCGGGGACTGTAGACAAAGATTTTTGTGTGGACACAGTGCTCAGGGATCCACTGAGTGGCAGAAAACTTATTAATTCTTAAATATGAAGATCCCACTTGGTCCCTTGGGCTGAAAGCTTGTATGAAAATTTCATTTCAGAGTGACAGCCCCATATATGCACAGGAATGGTTTTCTAAATAAAACTCTACATCATTTTTTATTCATCTTATGTCTAAAATGCCCAGAGGCATAGCTCCATAAAAGTTTTAAACTTTAAACTAAAGCTCCTTTTAAGTTGCAGGAAAACAAAACATTGTAAAAGCAGCAGTTTATATTATTTATTGTGATGTTTACTTAGCAAGAGAAGCTGATGAGTTAATTCTCAGTGGAAGTGCTGAATTACTTTACGAACAGAAGCCCAATTAATTAAGGATAATTTCCTATTGATTTCATTGTCTTACAGACCAGACTCAAAGTATCTGATATACTTTTTGGCACTATGTAATATATAAATAATAAATAACATACTTAATGCTAGTTAGCGCTGTCCTGATGACCTGTAATTCTCACTGAGGAAATACTTCTGAGACTTTGAAGTAAACACAATAGAAGCCACAGTGCCTCTTGAAAGAACAAGCACAGGAAAAGCATTGAAGTGCACAGAGGCACTATGCACACTGCAAAGACGATAGCCAAACAAACAGATTTGAAAAATGGACAGAACTGGAAATAAGGACTTTTTTTCCTATTCAAACGGGAAAATACTCAATTTCACATCTAAAGATTGGAATCATCTAGTCTGCAGAGCACAAAAACTGAGAGATAGACTTCAAGCGCAGATTCTCCAAGAAAATTCGTTAAGAGCAAAAGTCAAGCCCTGGAAACCTGTGTTTGACAGCTTAGATCACCATACTGCATGGCTGTGAAGCACCAGCTCATGTGCTCTCTTCTCTAGGTGTGCTATTCCATCCTGGGTACCAGCTGGAGCTCCACACTGTAGTGTTCAGCCCTTAGTGGCCCCCCTGCCTCTTCATATAAAGCAGCAAAGATATCTGTTCTGTTGTCCAACCTCTTATAAGGCTGTCATGAGATTTGGAGTGAAGTTCTGGCTCATTTCAAAGTTGAACTCAAAGTCTGTTTGACTCAGTCTGGAAAACACAGCAAATGTGCCATGCATTGCCAGAATACTCCATTAAGAAATTCAGAAAATTCAGCATTCCTTTGGTGCAACCATGTCTATTTATAAAATAGACATTTATAAAAGAATGTACACAAAATTGTGTTCCTGAGAGAAAAAAAAAAGATGCAGAAGCAATTTGTTTCACCACAATTTTCAGATTGCTTCTAGTGAGCCTAATGCCTGGAGGTATGCTGCCTCTGCATCCTCCCAGAGCTGATATCTCCCAGCCTTGTCTTGGTCAGTTGCCTCTCTTGCCTCTGACTGCTTTCTGCTCCTGAAGTCCATACAGTAGTATCAAATCCATGACCTAGCTTGTGTGTGCATAAAGATTCAATTTCTGCCCAAGGTTGCCAGACTAACTACTAATTACAGTCCAGTACAGCAGCTTCTCTTTCAGCTTCACTGTCTACACTGAATTACATTTTCTTTTGGCTTATCCTAAAGAAATGACAAATAGTACACCTGTGAACTTCAGCCATGTTCATAATTCAGAGTGGCCAACAATATCCCACAGAATGGAAACAACAGCATGGAAAATTAAATACTGAAGTAAGAAGTTTGGGCAAATGACTCAAGCTAAGTCTCCAACTATGATAAAAATACATATCAAGGTATCAAGTTTAAAAAGGCTTGAGATAAGTAGATTCATTATCTGAAGGAGAGGGTAAAATGCTATCCTCTTGTCGTGGTAAGGAGAAAAAGCTGGGAGCAGTGCTTGGTATGTCCATGGTCAATGTGAACCCTGAGCAGGAGGACAGGATGACTGCAATCAGTCTGACTCACCAGGAGAGCATCCATCCTCCAAGGCACAAGGTCAGGCTCCTTCTAAAGCACAGCTGCGTTAGCAGAGCTCCCACCTCTTCTTGGCCAGGGAGCAGTCCTTCTGGCAGGGCTGCCCGCAGCACAGCTAGCAGGAACAGTCTGGTTAGAAAGCCTGGAGAAAAGTGGAAAAGAAGGGGAAAAGAGGGAAGCTCTCAGAGGCCTTGGCTTCTGCTCATTAACCACCACCTCTTTCAGCTTTGACCCAGCAGGAGGATGTGGAAAAAAAAACACAGAAAATGGCCTTTTCATTTCTTCTGCTGGTTAAAGTTCAGGTTTACCCATTGAGAGCCACAAGGAAAGGCTTGACTTGTTGAAGCTATTCTTTGGCCTTAGAGATTTAAAACAACAACAACAAAACAAAACAAACAAAAAACAACAACAAAAAAACCAACACCAAGGGTGTTGTTGTAGATAAGACAGAGCCAGACTATTCAGCATCACACAGTGAATGGATGAGAGGCAACGACTACATTGCAGCAAGGGCCAATTATCAGTGGATGTAAACAAATCTTCTTTGTGAAGGTGGTCTACCACTGGAATAAGCACCCAGGAAGGCTTGGGGTCTCTGTCCTTGGCAATTTTCAAAAAGCTTGACTTTAACTGCATGCTAGGGCTCACAGCAAGTCAAATTAAAACATCAAATTGAAGTTGAGACAATTTATATTGGAAGGCTATAGACATGCCCATTCCTGCTTCCACTGACAACTGGAACACAAAGAAGCTAAGCAAAGTACACTTTTAACCATGCTGTTAAGAGTCTACGCCTTACTACCTGGCCTCCAGAGCAGAAAGACAGGTCTCAGAACAGCTAGATTCAGTGGGATAGATGTTGCTGCAGTTTATATTTTGTTATTGTTCTTTCCAATTAGCAATAAATAATAATAATAATAATAAAAACAACCAAGAAACTGAACAAAACACAAGGTACAGTATTGGGTAGACACAGCAGGAGCTCACTCCACTGAAAGCAAGACAGGAACCTCAACTGGCTTGCAGTTACCTAACTCCCTGCACACCTCACACACCAGTTAGCACAGAGGGAGCACAGCATAAACATGGAAATGCCCTGACATGCAGTTGTCCACACCTGGAACACAGAAATGTGTCCTGAGAGAAGGTTTGTGGTGCACAGGCTCCTTCCCCACCCACAATGTACACTGGCACATTAATTTCTGTGAGCGCTGGCTGCATGCAGTAGTGGTCTGCCTGCATGATCCTAGGCTGAGGCAGCTAGGTAAAAGGCTGACAGCAATATCCCTTCAACCTGCCTCATTCTCATTGACTGTGAAAAAGAGCAGCACAGGGATAAAGAACAAGCCAGAGATGCAGCTAAAAGGGTGGGGGTGAGAAATCATCTTCTGCTGGCTGTAAATTCAAAATCAGAATTATTTGTATTGCTATTAGCTTATTAACTACATTAATAAGCAATGCAAATAGATGCGATAATCAAAATAGTCTTTAAATTCAGTGCATAACTGGCTCTGCTCAAGGTTTCGCTTAATAATTCATTTTACTCAGAGGTTCAGAGTGACTTTCAACAGAAAAAATAACAAGAGACCAATAAAAAAATCCCAAAACACAGACCACTGTGCATGCTGTGAAGTCCCGTTCCTGTGGAGTCTTTAATGTTTTGGAACAAGATATATAACCGACACAGTATTTTATGAGGTTTCTTCACAGTCCTGCTTTATTTAACACGTGTTTCTGTCCAACTGACTTTTTGTCAGAGTGAGCCTCAAATGTTTGTGAAAGAAACAAGACCTCATGGTAGCAAAAGAGACAAAGGGACTGCAGAGCAGGGCACTTGGCACATGCAGGGTACACACTTCACAGGACACATCCAGCCCACTGTGCCTCTGTGCCCACTGAGACTGGGCACTGAAGTGGGGACCTCACAGCCCAAGCGCAGGAAATGCTTTTGCAACTCCAGCTGAGTTTCATGAAACCACGGGCAAAAGTAGTACCTCCGTAATATTCACATGGCAGCTTGCTCTCCTAAGGCCTCACTTGTGATGCCACTGGCTATACGTATGCACTTGCCTTTTTCCCTTTCAGATTTGTACAATTGTCCACCTGCTGGAAAATAAACCAAAACACAAATCAGGGAAGTTGGATGTATTTTTCTTAAACCTCACTGCAATCACAACTATTTTCTTCACAGCAAATAATGTTACAGTCAGCCTGTCATTTTCCATGAAAGATGCAAATTTCAAATCACTTCAAAATTGTTTCAACATTTTCAACAATATTACCTGAGTACAAAGTAGTTGTAAAGCATTACTATATTTACGTGATAGTGCTTTATAGCCAACGGTGCTCACTTGGAGCAAGTGTAGATTAGAACAAAGATATGGCAGAATAGATAAGAAATGGGAGGAAAA
This sequence comes from Alectura lathami, assembly GCA_013399715.1. NCBI lineage: Eukaryota > Metazoa > Chordata > Aves > Galliformes > Megapodiidae > Alectura > Alectura lathami. The sequence continues at coordinate 243,324 of VXAV01011664.1, forward strand.
ATAATGTGAGACGTAGGGTGTTTTTTTTACCTCTCAGAGTTCAATTTAGGCACAGTGGTTATTGATTTAATTTCAAAGCACAGGCTCATGTTGATAAGAAATAGCAGAGAATAATAAACATATAACAAGGGAAATAACCAAAAAATAGAAAAGTGGTTTTGCTAATTTCATTTTGTTATTACACTGCTGCCCACACTGATCCTTTTTATTCATTAACAAATGCTAAAGCAGGTTTTCAAGCAGAAGGAAAGGAAAAAATTATTTGGGAATTCGAATATCACAGGTAGCTGAAAAGTTTCACAAAAAAATTAAGTTTTTCACAATTAAATTAACTTTTGTTCTAATTCTTCGTCTTAGGAGCATTTGCATTTCATTGAAAAGATTTTATTATTTTTTTTAACCGCTAAATATAAAAGCATGGAAATGAAAAAGGATAAGCCAAAAACAATAAGGATTTTTTCTTTAAGTTATTGTAACACCTCAAAAAGTACATTTCCAGTAGCACATATTCCTTTTCCATCCGAACCCCTGCAGTGAGCTTCACAGCTGAACACCATCCAGCAGCACACAAGCTCATTGCTGCAGGACTTCTGGTCCAACAAAGCCATACCATCCTAGGGGAAAATCCACACACCAAAGCTGTAACTCTGAGGTGCAATGGAAACCTTTTTGATTGAAGTGGATGATTTTCAGGCTCAAGTTTGGCTTAATTCTACTTATTTAGGGAAACAAACAAACAAACAAAAACCTCAAAGAACAAAATAAGGACAATGGCAAAAGGAAGCATTTTCTCATCGCAGTAGTCTTACCGAGTTCAAGTCAGCCCTACTGTTTTTTGTTTGTTTGTTTGTTTGGTTTTTTTTCTGTTCTCACTTCTTTAAAGTAGCATTGAACTTTGCACCACAAATGAGGAGGCTAGACCTGTAACCTGGAAAACATGCACAAAAACGTATACCCTTAACATCTGCCACAGACCAGTCCTGCATTCAGCCCATTGGGGTCCAGCAGTTTCCTGATGCTCGCCCATGCCCACAATACCTGCTTCCAAGAGGAAGATGGTGTGCTGTGGTGCACTGCAGCAACAGGAGTGCCCTCCTGGCAGCTACACTGGTTGGCTCACAGCCTAGATGTTTACACCAACGTCAATTCTCTCGTTGTGAAAGATGTGCCTTTTGCATAGATGCAAAAATTCAGGTTCAGCAATGTGGCACGAACGTACCTCTACACAGCAACACAGAGCTGCTCCTCCAGGGAGCAGATAATACATGTCTATCACCAGTCCCTGCCTATTGCAGTTAACACTTTTTAACAGCAGATGCAATCTTCAGTGAAACCAAGCTTTTACAAATTGCTGTTAATGTGAATCATGCTTAACTTGTCTGTCTCTTCTAAAGAGCTTATGTTTTCCCTAAAGCTATTTGAATTCAGAATTCTTACCCACTAATTGAACCTGGATAACTGAGCAGGTCACCAGTGCTTCTGAGATGGAGGATGGAGGACTCTGGTATAACGACTGAGCAAGTGAACATCCGGACTTACAATTTATAAAAGCTTCATAGCATGGGAGAGGTTTGAGGAACTTCAGCAGATCTTGGGGATGGGATTCAGATGATGCTTTCAGACCTCTCCCAAAAATGGAAGATGACATGTCACTGTGACAAAATGAGCCAGGACATTGTATTAATTCTAACTGCTCAGGCATGTGGCATTGCATGATGACAAATTAGGAGAGGCTCAATTTCAATAACTTTTCTATTTTATTTCTTTTTTAATGTACCAAGTGCATACCATAGTTAAACATCATGAAGACAGTAAAACAATTTGACAAAAGAAAGGGATTTATAAATTGCCTGTTATACAACTTTTCAGAACAGAGAACAGCAGGCTCGTTGTTTTTAGACAACCAAATAATTGTTGCAAGCCAGTGCCAGTACTGAATTTGGTCTAATATTTCAGAAGCCCTCCAAAACAACAGACATTTCCATCTCCTAAGGATTTGCAGACAGTTCAAACATGTACTTCATTATTTTTACCCAATGACAATGGTTCAAAAAGTCATTTTGTACTTCTTATTGAATTCTACTTTGGTAGAATTGAATTCTATTTTGGTACAATAAATTTAGAAATACACATGCTTAACCAGTCATAATGGTACCAGAAAACTACTTAATCAGCAGATGAATATGCCTTGAAACACGAAGTGTGAGTATATTTATCCATAAACACTGTCATAATGGCTGTAAAGGGGGGAAGGCGAAATGGGGCAGCAAAGAAGAGAAATCACAAAAATCATCACCAAGCACATAAATGCAAAAAAAAAAAAAAAAAAAAAAAAAAAAAAAAAAACAAACCCAACCCAAACCAACCAACCAACCAATCAACCAAAACAAAACAAAAAAAAACAACCATACCAAACACCAAGCAACAAGCATAATATTGACTTAAAACTCAAACTGTCCTATTTTAGATGTTACTACAAGACTGGCAAAATGACTCACTGCACAAAAACTGAAGTAAAAAGCAAGCAGAAAACACAAAGTAAAAGGAGGTCTGTTCTCAAAAGCAGTATCTTTGCTTTTGAAGTTACTTTATGCTTCTTCAGGCTTGCTTAAAACAAAACTTGAGAAACAGAATTACCTCCAGTGTATTTGCTTGAAGGGAAGGTACTTTGGAGACACGGGGTTTGTCCCAAAGTCCTGGCTGTCCAGGACTGTCCTGGCTCAGAATCTTGCATGAAGGAAATCTACCTTCAAGTCACCTGTAATTACATTAGCAGAGTGTAACTCCCTGAAATTTGGTAACCTTGAGGACACGTAACTGTGGAAAGGTGGTTATTCTCACTGAGCAAGAAGTTTTCTGGCCCCACAGTCATGTGTTTTTTCAAATGCTGTTTCCAGCCATCTTGCCTCCCAACAAAACGTTTACTACAGGCATGACTGTTATTTTTACATAATAGTAAGGTTGCCCAACACTCTCTATTTTAAACATGCTTTCAGCAGCTAATAGCTTTGCCAAAGTTTGATCATTTGGGCAGAAATGTTCTGTGCCACTGTCTGCCTGAAGTTAATTAGCTCTGTAGTGTACAGAGTGTAAATATTCTATACCATGCTCACACAGAGTTTTGCCCAGATTAGAAGAAATTGTAAGTAATGCCTGGAAAACATTCAAGTTATCCATGTCATGCTCTGATGAGGGGATTTAAAACATAAAAGGATGCGGTGTTCGTGTTAAACATTGCTGTTTCAAAAAAATGTACCAAATCAAACATCTTTAAAACATTTGTATGTATTCACTTGCCCCCTATCCTCTATGTTTGTTCTTAGGAGAAGCTACTTACAATTTAGCACCGCAAGACCCAGCAGTTTGGAGGGGGAAATCTCACCTTGTGCATGCTTAAATTTTGGCTGACTGGGGCAGTGGGGAGGAGGACAACATGAAGGTTATCAACATTAACAAAATAGACAGGGCTGATATGGAGGACATGGGGAGCATTTTGGGAAGTTGACAGCTGGCAAGAGAAAGATACAAGAAGAGTGGAGAATGAGGAGTGAGACAAGTTAAGTTTCCGTCAGGGAGACAGAGACTGGGAAAGAGATGGAGAACAGGAATGAGCAGCATGGCTGGAAGCAAATGAGTGGTGAAGGCAGGAAGTCTGGAATTCCCATGCAATGCACAGAGCTCCTTGGAGTTAGTTGCTTCCTGATCCCAGTGTCTGGCCTAGGGGGCAGAGGAATGCTTCTCCTTCCTAACTCTCCCCACATCTTCCCTCTCTGGCCAGCTGCTTACATTAGGGTCTTCTGGAAGTTGCTTGCATTATGGAAACTCCAGCATTGCTCAGATACTGGAGGTGGATCGCAAAGAGGAAAGGAGTGGTTAGAGTGTTTTGAGGTGTGGGAAGAAGGAAGTTGCTAAGAGAAGAGACTAATTTGAGCTCCTAAATATCTCAGTACTTGCTCATGCATATTCCTAGCACAGGGATGAGACAGAAATCACTGCATATCCAGTCCTGACAGCAGCATGAAACCTGAATGCCACAATATTTTTCCTTCTTAGTGAGGAGGCAGGAGAGCATACAAGATTTTTAGGCTGGGATTCTGCTGCTTCAGCTGTGATTTGAGCATTGGGAAAGATGTTCCTGCATGTGCACACATTTCTGGTTATGGTTACAAAGAAATAAGCAGGTTCTGAAGTCCTTTATCCTCCCAGGACAAATGAGCACAGCTAAAACTGTCAGAGCCTTGAGTGCAATCATTTAGTACCTAGACAGCATATCTGAGCAAATATGATAAATAGGTAAAGAAAAGACATAACCTGCTCCAACGTAATAACATTCTTCATCTCCTCCACATACTCCATCCACTTCACGGAGCAAGTGAATAAAAAAGTCATGATCCAGAGGATAATGGCTGGCAAAGAGTCTCCTAGGTCCACTGCAGGCATACTACAGTTCAAACCATAGCTTTTGCTCAGCTTTGGCAGCCAAAACCTCATTTCTGTAATCTATATCCTGCCTGTAGACTTCTCTGCTCTAATTATTCTGCAAGTGTCTCTCCTCACAGCCTGGAACAGACCTTCTAAAGGCTGAGACCACTGGAACAGGGAAGATTTATGGAATCAGTCAACCCTGGTTTCCCTCTGCAAAACCTTGATTAAGAACCAAAAGACTCTTCTGAATCTTAGAGGGAAGTTTCCCTCTGCATCAAGGATTACTCATTCTTCCTAGTGCGTTGAAGTTGAAGGATTAAGTAACTTTTCCCAAATATAGAATGTATCACCCCCAGTCACACACACACACACTCTGCTGCCTTCTGAAGTGAAGCATCTGAGGAGGAAAATGAGATTAAAAATTTAGGAGTAATAATGAGATCAAGTTAAATTCATACCATTTCCCCGTCTATGCACAATCTATGTCATTAGAAAGGATTAATTTTTTGTTGCAATTTCTAATCTAATTATACCTTTTGTCACAAGAATGATTTATCAGAATTTCAGTACTTAATGTGGTACTTCTTGTGAAATATTGCATTGTGTTCTAACACAGTACCTTCTTGTGACTTTTCCAGTATCCTGTATTTTCATTAGCTGGCATCCACTCACTCATGCCACACTACACAGTTTGGCCATAAATAGAAAGACCAGCCAACTAATATTGAAAAGGTCAAAACAGTATACTACCTTACTGTAGTTTAGAGAATACTGTTCACAAACTATTAAAACTTTGACACCTTATTTATGTGACAACTAAAGTAATGAAAATAGAAGGCATTGCAAAATGATCACATTACTACCAGCAATCACTGGGAGACTGTGGAATTACCCCTCAACATTATTATCTTTATGGCTTAATATAAATTCACGTTATTCTTTAGGTAGTACACCTTTTATGGTGAAGACAATTGTCTGCTCACTACTTCTGATGTTTTTTAAATATAAATCTGTAAAGAGGTCTTCAGGAATGCTCATAAGCACTTTTGAATTGTGGCCCTTTTCTTTCAGCTAAACTCCAAGAAATATAGCCGGGAAAAGAAAAGGAAAGTAGAGCTAAAAATTGTTATTACTGACTCTCTCTCCTTCACCCTTACTCTTGCATCCACACCATTGCTAAAAAAAACGTTCAACAGCTCTTCCACATATGCAGGGCAAAAGTTACATGTCCTGAGAACTATACGGTCCCCTACTTCTTTCCTCACACCCTAGGATTCCTCAGACATCAGGGACATACAGCATAAACACCTGCAGAGCAGCAGTTAGTTCCTTAGGATTAGGCACCCTGCATCATCAGTCCTGGTACCCAATGCTATCTGATGCTCCAAAAGCCACTGGCTAATCTGAAAGTCAAAAGACTCTGTGTCAAGTAATCTCCAGACTTGCAATTTTACCTGAAGAGCATGGAAATACCGCTGTGCTTCTGAAGATGAGTTCACAGAGCAGAAGTGGATGTTTTTGTGATTATCTGCAGGAAAAAAGAAGGAACGACATAAAAATGGCAAAGTGAAAAAGTGTCAGCTAGGCTTTTTCAGACAGCTGCAGCAGAACTGGCTAAGTACATAGCCCATAGCACAGATTCAAATATGCTTGGAGCCCTGCTGAATCCCTGGGTAACTGCAGGCACCCACAACTCAGTGGGGTGTGGAAGACGTCCCACCGGCAGCTGCTGTACTTGCTGCCAGTAGGGACAGCAGGCTAATGTGGGGCAAGCTGTACCTAGTCAATATATATCTGATTCAAGCCTGGCATTGCAGAATTCTGTAGGTTTGGGGAGTCAACTACATTTCAGGAAACCTAATTTATGAAACTGTAATTAGCTTGATATACAACTAAGAGGTAAGATTAGCTATATCAAACCAACAGCAGTCAATGACCTATTTCATATCTTATCATTCTCACTGTCTTCTCGGTTGTGATATCCATTTGCTAGGGAGCAAGGAAGGCCAAGATAAGTCACTTTGAGGACTATTCATTAATAGTCCTCAAAATAATAACAAAAAAAGCCTGTTGCAATAATGCATTGCAAAATTTCCAAGCACAGGGCTAAGAAACTGATCTAGCACCTCTCTCCCACTGAGACCTTGTTAAGAGAACAGAGCACCTGGACTACAGCAAGGCTGCAGGGTGTGCAGGCAGTATAGCTGAAGAGCCACTTGCAACCCACTGAAGCTATTTAGGTGCTTATATGGCATAAAGAGCCCGTTGCTTCCATTTTCCATATACGACACTTGAAAGTTTCTTCATTTTGAAGTTGGGGTGATGGGTTAAAAAGCGGCAGACGAGACTCTATTTAAGGCCTTGTCCACATAAAAATAATGTCCTACTAGAAGCCATGAAGCCTCTTCCCCAGATGGTCACAGCTCCAAGATAGATGCTATTATTCCAATACTGTGGTCATGCACACTGCTAACTAGTTTAACTGAGGAAGTGGTTGTGCCCTACCTGTGCTATACAATTACCAGCCCAGCTAGGAAACTAAGGCCGTATGCTCACAACTGACTACAACTCAATAGGCAATATGAGAAATAATTTTCCAGGGGGATGATTTAAATAGAATAAGTAACTAAAACTTGGGCTTTACCTTTATCAACAAAGGTTACCCAGGAGCAAGGGCGAAGCAGAGCAGCGCTCCTCTCAGCAGATCCATACCTCCTGCCTACTCCCACCCCAAGCTGGTGCCTTGGCACCGTGCTGGTGAGGCTGCGGGCCCTCTGGCAGAGCAGGTGGCTGTGGGCGGCATGCTCCACCGTTCTCCCACACCGAACAGATTTGCTGATGCTGGGGGTGGAGAAAGCAAGCTCCACCTGAACAAACTGAGCCCCTTCGCTTTTGGGATGATGGCTGGAGGGATGGAGAGAGAGTCTTATGGAATTTTGGTATGAATTTTGTAACATATGGAAATTTGTCTGCTTGAAGAGTGAGAAATATTTAGAAACAGTTGGAAAGGCTGTCATTGAAATTTATCCTGGCTATGTCTAAACATGGAAAAGGACAACAGAAACCAATGTTAACTTAAGAAAAATGTAAAGAGAACTGACTATCCAACAAGCAGAAGGCTTATTTCTTTTTAAGTATAAACAATCTGGTGAGGAGGAAGAAAGACAGAACTATAAAAATAAGCCAAGGCAAGGAAAAAATAATGAGGGTGAAAAGAAATATTACTGTGCATCAGTTTGCAGAGATTTTTTCTCCTGTACAGCAGTCTCCAAAAATAACTTTCTTAAGGGAGAAACCAGACAAAATATTTCTGTTCCAAAATGTCATAGTGGAGAAGAGTATAAAAGCAAGGTGTGCTGGGGGAAGGGGATAACCTTTAGCTTTGGACAAGGTTTCTAAGACACCTTCCTTGGGAGGCTAATCTTTCTAGCTGCTTTACACAGTCAACAGAAAAACACGCTAGTCTCCACAGGGCAATTCAAAACACATGAATGCCCTCTTTGCAGTAATGATAAAAGATAAAAATCATAAAACATGGATCAGTTTCTTCCTTTGGCTGAAGCCATTTAGCTGTTCAGAGGGTGTAAGGACACAGCACCTTGCTTGATCCCACTTCATTTTTCTTCTGTTCATTAAGAGCCCCACTGATCTATAAACTGCTGCCTTCTCATGAGTTCTTTGTGTTTTTTTTTTTTTTCCTCTCACCTGCTCAATAATGTTTGTCTTCCCTCCAGTGCCATGGGCAGTGGCAGGCAATGGTGGCTGGCAGGCTCTATGAGCACCCTCTGCTTTGCCTGTCGATGTCCTTTCCCACCACTGTCTTCTGCTGGTGGGGAGGTCCCATCCACGGGGAGCAGCTTTACCCAGACCAACGTCACATTTGCATCTGCAAGTCAGAGTGTCCTTAGTGCAGCAAGGCAGAGTTTCTTTGTTCCCATGTAAACTGTAAAAAGGCCATATTATAGAGACAGTGAAAACATTAGTGTAGAGGCAGCCTAACAAAATATTTGAAGTTCCTGGATTGGCAATGACTATAATCAAGGATAAAGACAGAAATAGAGAATGTAATTGCTTCTAATTTGAACATAGCATTTACTTGCTTCTCATCGATGCCAAATAGGCAAGATTATCCAGATTTCTTTTGAAATGAGTTTATCTTTGAATAACTGGCTTAGCAGATTGACAGAACAAGTAATATAAGATGCCTGGATGTGTAGCATACTACAGAAATACAATGACAGGGAAAGCTGTTATTACTGTTATTACTGTATAAAGTTGCTGAATCTAACACAGCATAAAACCAGTGCAAAACCTGAGTTACTTTTCCACCATGGTAATTTGGAGAGGCAGAGCAACCCAAATTGCACTATATTTTAAAAAACGACTTCCCTTAAAAAGAGTGTATATACATATATTCCAGAAAAATCATAGGATTCTTCCATTTTCCTTTCTTTCCACATGAGACCACCATTTTCTCCTCCTTTTGCTTCACTTACTTTTAGGATTCAGACAAAGGTGCAGTTTAGCTTAGGAGAACAACTCATTGCATTTACTCACTTTAATCTTATTACTTAAATTTTCATTGCACAATTGCTTAGAAACAACTACTTAGAAAAAGCATTACGTTAATGCTCATATTCCCAAATACATATAAATAATCCGTTACCTGACTTACACCTTTGAATTTCAGCTGATATCTTTTATTTTCAATTTCAAATGTTCAAATTTGCTAGTTACGCGTAATCCATTCTAACAGAAAACAGGAACCATATCACATGCTGCATTTTTGCCACCTGCTACAACACAAACTTTCAGTAAACGATTGCAAGCAGTGTACAAACCACAGTTTATTTTTGGTAGAAACTTTCTCCAATAAAACTTCAGCATTGCTTAGAAATTTCTGCAAAAATAAGTTGAAGAATTTGAATCAATAACATATTGACTCACTTATTCTGTTGGGCAGGTTTTATGGATCCCTGAAAAACCATAAATAGGAAAGGCAGAAATACTGTTTGAATAACACATGCTTTGTAGTATATCACCTCAATTTCTCAAATCTCCCTTACTCCCAGTAAAACAAACATATCCAGTACTGAAGAAATGTGGCATTACTTGGACTTCAGTGCACGTGTGCTGAAGTGCCATCCTGAGTTGGGCACTCTGGTATACAGGCAAAATGTACCTGACAAGGGTCCTAGCAGGAAGCATCTGATAACATTTGGATAGCAGAGTATGGATCATGTGCATGACTATGCTAAGCTAGAGCTGGAAGGAGAAAGGAGAAAAAGGAGAGATACGGAACTGAATTAACACATAAGCACAGCCTCTCACGGCTGAGGTAACTGCGTGCCATGATCACTACTGTCATTTTTCAATTTGTTCATACACGGGATATTCAAACAATCTCATGCTGTTTCCCTCCCATCCTTCCTATATCCTCCTTCTACCTTTCTCTCATTGTACCTTCTATTTTTTTATGTAAGGCCAGTTGAGAGATATCTTGCCATATGCATGAATAAGGCCACAGTGCATACTGCACACTGAAGGATGGGACAATCTCTTTCCTATAAATGTCTCAGCCAGCTGACATCAGATAGAGAAGGACAAAAGTTCTACTTTGCAAGTCAGGATTCCTTGGGGAGGTGCTGTTTCTCCAGTTGCCTTGGGTTAAAAAAACTTATTATTTGCATGAAACTTATCAGCTACAACATCCGATATGCCCAATAGGGCCATCGTGTTGAAACACATTAAAACCACATTAATGTGTCTTTCCACACTGTGACATCTTAATAGGGCAAAAAGCTATTAGGACTGGACTGTCAGGCATATACAATAGGTGAATAGCTGGGTCAGCATGAACATACATGGCACCATAATTTGTAAAAGAATACCATTAACATATGGAAATGCAAGTAGACAACAACAAGATCAACATTTAACCCTAAATTTCAGCCCTTCTTCCAACTTTTTATTACCAGTTCAGCTACTAAGTTCTTCAGAGCTAGCAATAACAAATTAGTCTGAAAACGTGCCTGTGAATTAGTAGCCCAGTTTTCAAGTGCCTGAAAGGGAGAGAGATCTGTCTATAGGAGCAGATGCAAGTAATGTACAAACAAACAGGTTTTGCCTATAAAGTTAGGTAGTTGCCAACATTGTGTTCTCACTCACAATCATCTATTTGAGCACATACGTAAGGCTTGAGTGTGTGACTGGTCCACACTTTCAGGGAATTAAGTATTTCAGTACATATTTATTTTATGCAGAAGAAAAAGGAGAAAAATTTTTTAAAAATCTAGACTTGCCTGTCCCGCTCAAGCGAATCTTCCACTCACTGAGATTTCCTGTTGAGTATTTGGCCTTTGCTCCAGTGAGATTAAAATTTAGGGAAGGAAAATAGCACTGTGCATGTAGAAAAATGAAGAATAAGGGGCACTAATAGGAGCTTGGCCATACATACTGACCGTACTAGTCACGCACACATATCCTATTAGGTAAGACTATTATTTTCCTCTTGACTCTGCTGTCAAAGTGCTACTTAACACATCTATTTGTTCCTCAAAAATATGCACAGGAAAGTGAAAGGTCTTTTTGATCAGATAAGTGGTTCCCTTGCAAGTTATCTTGGTCAACTTGCCTAAAAGCCGTATGAGAACTGCCTCAGTATTTGCTTGAATCTCTCTCATACTTGATTTGTTGAATCCTGTTACTTCACGTTTAACTGAACATCTTCTATCTGTTGTCATTTACACGCCCTCCAAATTACAGGATGCTGCAGGACATATTGTGCTTGCTGAGTAAGAAAATCACAACCTAATGGAAAGAAAAACAAATACTTTCTCAAGACCTGAGGTTTAAAAGTGCTGAGACCCAAAATCCCATAGAGGCCAATGGGATCTGAAGGTCTTCAGCATCCAACACAACCAGTCCTATCACCACAAACACTATTCAAACTAATAATTCACTCTTAAAAGTTTCAACATACAGTTTTTAACACCCAGAGGAAATCAGTGCAGTTAACAGCAATAACAGTATTAGGGGATGGCAGTGATAACCATTACTAACCGCTGAACTCAAATCAGAGTCCATCTTCAGAGCCCATTCAATGCACCCTTCCCACGTGCAGCTTGACAAAGGTGAAAATTTTTTTCAAGCTGTCAGAACATACTCTACAAGGGCTACAGAAGTGAGTGAGACAATAACGGTTTTCAAGAAGCACACAGGTTCGGGAATGTAATAGTGAGGTCAATGTTCAGATCTCCGTTCAGTGCTCTGTGCTCAGGCTCTGGCTCTGCTGAATCGAGGCTTTGCCTTCTGCTGTGAAAGGCAAACAACATCTTTGAAGTCAATTGAGACATCATCTGCAAATGCTAAGATCCTCACCCAAAGAAAAAGTTGGAGTTGCAAATTCACACTGAGATCCACACTCGAAAATGTTTTGTGCATTTTAAAGCTGGTTGAGGCCCAGTTTTGGTGATTTTATTTTATTTTGATAGGATTAAAGCACTTACTCTCTTGACATGATTAATAATACATGCTACAAAAATAGTGGTGACTCAAAAATAAATTATACAGATATTTTAATTACAACTAAAAAAAAAAAAAAAGGAACATAATCTAGAGGAAGAACAGATAAAATAGCTTCTTCAGCTCTAATGACATGGAAGATGACAATTTGTGAACCCTCTAAACTCCGCCATTTTGAGTAAGTTGTGGTCACAGCTGGAGACTGAAACATGGAAGGTGATTATATTGTTACACACAGCCATAATAACACAAGAGTATTAAAAGTCTGTGCAAACCTTTCCCATCAATTATTGCAAGCATGCTTTTACATATAGTTCAGCAAAATAAAAAACAGACACTCCCTTTTGAGTGCAGGGCAGTTAAAAAAAAAGGAGCTTGACCAGTGCACTGATGCCCACCACAGCAGGTAGTTACAAACAAACAAATAAAAGATACCATATTGCTCTAGGGCGAAAGAGTACATCTCTCCTAACCATCACAGAAGAATTGCAACTGGCACAGAAATGAGTTTGTGCTGAAGAAGTATCTCCCATTGACTGAGCCATTTCAGGTTTGGGCAGACGACCAGACCATGGCAAGAGGGTCTGAAAAATCCAGGATGCTCCTATTCCAAGCGCTACTGCTAGAATTCAAAGCCTTCCATGTTTATGCACTCTCTGTGTATTTAATTGACACCTTAAACGGAGCTCTAACATTGCTGAATAGTCCCCCTGGCATCCCAGCCCCACCTGTTCTTGCTGTGGCAGCTCTAACTCCATACTTCTTTACTGCTGACTGCAGAATTGTTCTCCCAGCACTGCCACCCCTCACAGATGTCTTTGTTTAACTTGAATATTCCTTCACATCTGCTAACATTTTCCCCCAGCTAAATTCCCACTAAATACAGTTTACTTCTCTAAGCCTCATCAGCTATTGCCCTAAATGTACTCTTTCAAAAAAAAAAAAAAAATCTCTACCTGTTTTTAATAAAATGTGTATCAATAAAAGGAGGATTAGAAATCAGTATTCCTAGGCCATTGAACAAAATTCTTTCTGCCTCAGTTTATTCAACCATAAAATGGATGTAATATTACTACAGCATGTCAAAGAACAGTTAAGAGGCTTAATGTTACTAGTTCAGTAGTACCAATTCTGACTCGTTACAGGGAATATATAATCATTCCAAGTTGATATATATTTCTAAGATTTATAGTTTATGGTTATTAGTCATGAGAATAAATTATTATTTGCTAGGTTGACAGCCCAGTCCTACAGAGCAGAAAGTAGTACCTGTGTTTTAGTCAAGATCATATTTTTCTTGTGCTAGTTTTCCCTACTAAATCTGTAGCGATTATTTTTGCTGTAGGATAATGTTATTAATAAATACTAACTGCTAGTGAGTTTATATAAATTTATTTATTTAGAAGCACATTGTTCTATAGAATTTCCCTAGAACAAAACTAAACTCCCTTTTTTTTTTTTTGGTTGTTTTGGTTTTGTTTGTTTGTTTGTTTTTAAATAGACACATAGGGCAGAACATTTTTCTTTCTTTAGCAAAGTTTTCCCTCTAAGTTTATATATTACAGAAATATTTTCAAAAGAATAAAAAAACAAGGAGAAGTCTCCAGAATTCATAAAACTCTATTAGAACGTACAGTGCCACTTGAATATAAAGCCAGGAAATACTATTTCTAAAATTACAAACCTGAAATTGTTCTTTCAAAAAATTGTAAGTCCTAAGTTTGACCCTGTAGGGGTTATTTACTATAACAGTAACAAGTAAGAATCTACTGTCTCTCTAAAGAAAAGAGGTCTGCATTTTGCTGTACTTTAAATCCTCTGTAAGAATTGTTCTGATCTGTACAAGGGATTCTTGTCAGCCATTTCCAGGACTAATTGGACTAAACTATGGTATGACCTAATTTTCCAGCACATGCCACAGTTTTGAGATTCTTAAATGCTTCAGTCTCGAGAGTTTTGTTGTTTTCCATTAGTTACAACTTTGTTGTATGCAGCTGCCAGCAGAGGGAGAAAACGTGATATGAAGTCTAGAAATGTAATACAAAACACCATCTCTCATCTGCAGCACTGAAATAAATATGATGTGGCTTCAACCATTTCTTTTCTAGGACAGGGTACGCTCAATGTCAGTTCCCCAGCCCACATGTAATCTTATTAATTCTGTCTCCCCCCCGGTGCTTCCTCCCCCAACCCTTTTGCCTTTTGTTCCATGCAGGATGAATCTTTATGAGATGTATAAATAGTGGAAGAATTATGCAAAGGGATTTATTATGAAACTGGAAATCGTTTCCTTGACATTAATGGGAAAGTCTGTCTTTTGGAGAGCTCCACATTTCTAGATGCCATTTCCTCTTCTCAAGGTCCCCTAATGCAATGAACCAGGGCAAGAAGAGAATTGCTTCACCTCTCTAATACTTCAGAGACATATGTATGAGATGGGCTGCCTAAGGGCTTTTTTTCATTATTATTGTTAAACACAAGCAGTGAGTCTTTTACATAGACTTGCTTCTGTTTTACTTAACAATTTGCTAAGCTTATTGGGACACATGCAGTTATTTTAACCAGAGATGACCATATTCCTCACCGAAGATCAAGATGTCTGCCCTCTCCACATACATGCGAGCACACACAAAGCCATGTAACGCTCTATTTAAATAATATATTTAAATATTTAAAGTGTTTCTTATTCCTTCCTTAGGCATAAAACCTGCCAGCTGTAGCAGAGACAGAGGGTGGGTAGCACTTGCTGCTGCCACATTGCCTCTCATCTTCCAGCACCAGCAGCATGTCTGGGTCAGGTGTTCGGTCCACTCTGCGGCTGTCCTCACTTTCCAGGGCAAGACACAACTGAGACTGACAAGTTAAATGCTCTCTGTGCAGGATCCCCATTCCCATTGGGTGCCTCAAGCATGACATCACGCACCGCCTGCTTTAACTAACGGGCCAGGGAGGCGTTGGCACAGCTGGAGGATAGAGCTGCCAGGCATAAATTATTTTTTTATTGCACTCATCTTTCTAAAGTTCTCTGCCCCTCCAGGTCACTCTGCTTCTTTCCAGGTGTGGCATGTTACACACAGATGATCATGGACCTAATAGCAAGTGACAGCACTGCTAAATCATCCCACCCTTGTAGCTGTCTCCAGGTGCCCATGAATCATCTGGAGTTTCAAGAATTTTTGCTCCAAGGCTAAATTAAACCATGCTGGGAGTGGTGGTGAGGGAATGACAACTAAGCAACACTGCATCAAATGCTCAGATCACTAAGACACTCACCAGAAAAGGGAAAACCCTGAATGAGGTCCTTGCTCCACAAGGGATCAGAGGTTCACTTTCGAGCCTCCTGCACAAGAGTGAAGAGTTCCTGCTGCTGCAGCACTTATTCCACTGAAATAGGAATTGAGACAAATCCCTCCTTTCCCACTTATGTCTCCCTAGGTTAGAAGGGACTTCAGAAACTTAAAGGTGAGAAGTTTCAGGAGGACAGAGAAATTCTTGAATAGGGCTGAAAAGGAAGAACAGGGGGCATCAGTTCAAATAACTATAGCAGCACAGGGCAGGGAAGATCAGCAGTCGTATGCAGAGGAGTCCGAGGTTTAATATCTGAATCACATGAGGGGTATTACTATAATTAAACTTTGCTGCCTACAAAGGCAGTGGGCACCACATCAGAGAGGGACTGGCAGAGGAAAAAGTTATCTGTGGCATCAGCTCTTACATAGCAACAGCCTGAGCACTCAGTCACTGGAAAAAGAAATGGGCCATAATAGATTCAGGACAGAGCGACAGGCTTGCTGATGAGGCCATGGAGGAGAGGAGCCAGCTGGCCCACCTGCTGCTAAATGACAAGTGGACATGAGAAATGTCCTGAGGTTTCTGTCCCCTCCAGCCTGGCAGTGCTGGACACGATGAGGCATGGGGCTGTTCTGCACATCTATTCATCGAGTCACCACGCAGCTATCATGGCCAGTGAACTGAGGGCTAAAGCATGGTGTGCTGTGCTGACCAACATCTGGTTTGTGTCTGGTTTGCTTGCTGTAGGGCACCCATAGAACCAGGTGTCTGCCTCACGTAGAGCTAAGGGTACAAGCTGTGTGTGCCACCATGCAGCCTTCCAAGGCTGGACGTAACAGCCAAACACCTTCACCCACATCGCATATGGTAACACAACCAGGATGGGCCTCAGGAGCACGCTTAGGCCAACACTTGAGCTAGTACCACTCTGGGCTTTGCCCCTCACTGTGCCACTGAGCTTACACAGCCCTACACAGGAGAATAAGGTGATATACAAATAGTGCAAAGGACCAATAAAAGTTCAGTCAGCACATGTGTGTCACCACTTCAGAGAAGAGCAGTGGAAGCAGAACCACCACCTGCCTTTCTAGGAAGAATGTAGGAACTCCTGTTTCAAAACTACATTAATCCAGCACTTGCAACTCAATGCTCAGCAACGGGCACTAAACTTCAAGGACTAGGCAATGTTAGAAGAATGATGCAGCTGGCTAAGACATTTTTACCTGAATGCAAATTCTGCCAATTTAAACATGACTTTCCACAGGGATTTCTCTAGAATCCTCCCATGTCAAGAGGGCTTGCCTACAAAAGATACATAGATTACTCCAAAAACACTTTGCAAGCACAGTCAGAAAGTGAAGTGATGTGTACACAACTTCTGCACTTCAAACATCTGCCATGACGGCACGTCTGTTGAATACTGATTGTCTCCTACAAGGTTGTTCGTTCAAGTACAGCTGTTCAGTACCAATACATAAGCTAGCATCTCACCAGTATGTCTGTGCTGTATCATTTAACCCATTTGGTACCCATGATAGCTTTGGTACCTGTAAAGACAACCTCCTGGATGTATCATTGCATGCCTCCATGGTCATGCACATAAAACTCATTGGTCACAACACCACTGAAGCTAACACCACTTTAGGACGTCCAGCAGTGAGAGAGGAAATTTTACACCACAACTAGAACAAAGAAGTTTTAAGGCATGTCTGTTCGCTGACAGGTACTGAATATGCCCCGGTGTCCCAGATTACTGCTCTCAGACGAAAGCCAGCAGATATCTTATAGACTTGGAGCACAGGGCTGCAGGGGATTTGTGTCCTAGGAAATCAAGTCCCTGGAACTCAGTGAGATCACTGCAGCACAAAAGAAAAAAAAAAATCGGACCCAAGCTGTGCTAGAAATGGCTCATACAAGATTGTGGATGTATTTGATTCAGCATAGCAAGGACTATTTACCCAGATTATTTATTGTTTCTTTTTTATAAAGTTGCAGCTCATTTTCCCTCAAAAAGCCACTCTCATTTGTAACTTGCCAGGGGCAAGTAAAGCACAGCAAATACAAAGAATGCAAAGGCCTAGCAGGATAGTTCATTTTAGACTTACACTGCTAGTGGGATTTTCTTCTTGTATGAACTTCTACAAATGGAGCGGACACAGGGAAATTGTTTCCCAAGCAGCGAGTCAGTCATATGGCATATTTAGAAAGTACTGATTCACTTCCAGAGAAGCATGCAGACAGTAAATAAAAGTGATAGATATGGGAATCAACACTTAGCTTCAACATGCTGCAGCAAAAGCTACAGCCAGTACTAGTGTGCTTATTATCTCCCATACCCAGCCCTGGGAAGAAAGCACAATGTAATTAAAAGATTGATCTCCTGAAAGCAATACTTACAAAAAAAAAAAAAAAAAAAAAAGTAATTCCTCATTTTCAAACATTCCTCTCCAGTTAATTTTGCCTGAGTTGTTTGTAAGCAGCTGCAAATATCTAAAAATCAATGAATGTAAGCTCAAGTCTAGGAACTTGATTCTGTTTCTACTCAGAGCAGTACAAGCCTAGAGTAAGTTATCTGAAATCCATGCAGAAACAAGTAAACCAAGGCAAATGAAATATGAACTAGTCTGGTCTACAAATAACATAGAAGAAAAAAATCCAGCTTCAGTTTGCTGGCTCCATGAAGCCAAAGTAAGAACAGTATTGTGAGAAACAGATGTAGAAGACATATTTTATGCTTTGTGTATGAAAACATTTTCACTACTTTTTTTTTTGCTTTAAAAAGAAACATGTCTGTACCTGAACTTTTCATTTTAAGGGAATATAATTGTGATCTGAGAGCAATGACTGTTTTGGGATATTAGCATTTTCAGTACTGTCTTAGATGTTATGCTGCAGACCAAATTTTCAACTAATTTAAGTGGGTGCAACACCTTCAATTTCACTGCAACTTCTTTTGTTCATAGAACTCCTCAGCATAGACATTTTCATAGAACGTGTTAGTATAAGCCAATGCAATTTAACAGCACAAGCACAGCAAATTTTTGTAGGGACCATACCAGAACTAGTTGATTCTAAGAATGGAACAGACCACCACATTACATAGTCTGATCTGTTGGACAGCATGGCCCACTCACAGAGCCAAAAAACTCGTGGTTTGATCCTGAGCATTCACAACTACCAGCCAAGTAGCTAAGAAAGATGAAACAGGGAACTGACTGAGAGCAGCATCCATCCATAACCACCCAGGCTTGAACTCTGGTCTCCTTCTGGATCTGATTACATCGCTCCCCTTGTGGTTTAAGGAGACCTGAAATAAGTAAAAGAAGTATTAAGAAATTTTAAGGCCTGCAGGCAATTGACTAAAGCACAACATTCAGTAACTAACTAAATGTACTAACTACCTGAATTCAAAACTGAAATGTTGTGAAAACACTGGGACTGAAGATAAAAAAAAAAAAAAAGTTTTCTTTATCATTCATCCACACAGACAGCATAGACTGAAGTACTCTGTGTAATGAATTTGAAAGATTCGTATTGCCCCCTCATCCAGTAAACTCCTTCAGCATTTAATTATCCTGCTCCTAAGGACCTTATTTTTTGTTCCTTCTCCATCATTGTTGCTGGAAAGCTCTCTCTTATTCAGAAATTGAATTATTCAACTTTCCCTTCCAGCTACTGAACTGTGATATACCTTGTAATAGTTGCTGTCATATCACTTTCCATGTTTCAGGGCTGATTTGCAGCCATAAAGTCCGCTTTGAATATTTTCATTGAAGAGACTTGTGCATGCAAATAATTCAAAAGCCTGTGATAAACCATCTGCTTCAGCCAGTGGTTCAGATCCAGTTTCTCTGTCTCATATTACACAAACCTCTTAGGAGGGTAAAAAAAAATTCTCTATGCACGAAATTATTTCCTTCTATCTCTGTTGTATCCTCCCATTTATTTATCTCTATTTCAATTTATCTTGTACATTATTCACTCTATTACCAGTCCTTTTTTTCTGATAGCATGCAAATCATAAGACTATATCACTGCATTGCATGTTGTCAGAAACACTAAAGAGCATCACGCTCCATCTTCTAGGGAAAGCTGCTGCAGACCATGTCTCTTGCACTGTTGGATCTCCATTTCCTGTGTTATGTGTTGACAAGGCAGATTTTAATTCAACTAACATGTTTAATAAATCTCAGAAGGTAAGTCTGCTTATTTGTTTCAAGCACAGTACGGTTTTTGTACAAAATCAATGTAATTTCAAAGACGGTATGTCAGCCAGACTTCTAAAATCTACAAAAACCAGCCAAATCACCCTTCAGAAAAAGAACAGCCTCCCACCACCACTGATCTCCATTACGTAATGCCAGCCTAGAACGTAATTCCTGCATATTTCTTAGCTCATAACCACTCATTACCCCGGCTCAAGTTTTTGAAGGAACCATGAAGGAAAAAGGGAGCAAACTGTCATTTGACTGTATGGGTCACTGTGACCATCTTCATCACTGCAGCAGAGATCACTTCACTTACCCTCACACAACAGAATTTTCTCATCCTCTATTGCACGGACTGGGTTTACCCTCAGGTTGTGCTCTACTACCAAGCATCTGCTGGCTACTGCTTCCCTAGCCATACCTTTTTACAACTTTACCACTTGTATCTATCTGTCATCTGATTGCTGTTTGAAACTTCAACAATTTCATTAGCTTCCCATAAAGGATCAGCACCTGAGGTGCATGATTTTGAGCACTGGAGTTGCTTAGAGATACCTCACACATAACTCAGACAGTCATTTTCACATCATCTAAACCAGCTTCTTCAAAATGGGTAAATAATAACTGTTTTCTCTACTCTTCGCCAGAAGGGTACCATTTATAGCTAGAAAAATAGAACGATATGGTCTAAAAATTTTCTCTCCTCTGCTTGAAGACTGCCAGTTCTCTCTTATGGTAGCTTTGGCTGTAGAAATCTCTCAGCAAAGCAGGAGTATTAAAAATAAATGCAAGATACTTCATGCACGTTATAACATACTGAGCCTTTAGAATAAATTATTTATACTAAAGGTTGGATGTGCCATAACAGCATCTACCCAATAGCTAAGAAACATATAGAAAATGGGAGGGCAAACCATAGAGACTAATAGAAAAAAAGTCTGACAGCTACAGCTACAAGCCTGATATGAAAAATAACGTAATGCTTAACTAGAATTATTCAAAGAAGGGAGCAAAAGGATGATCAATTCATCCT
>VXAV01011664.1:263858-285136 GCA_013399715.1 Alectura lathami
CTTCTTTTTTTTTTGTGTTCCCCCCCCCCCCCCCCGTTTATCAGTCTACAACAAGAATACGAGGACCGGGGGACTTAGCAGAATTACAAATCTGGTGTATTTTTTCATGTTATGTGTCAATATTTCTGTGCAAATAAAAAAGTAAGTTGCCAAGCATTCACTTAAAAAACAACAAAAAAAGAGACCTGAGATTTCCCATACAATAATAATATGCAAATTTCAGTTAGTATCTCATTTCTTACTTCATTTTTATCATTATGTTAACTAGTCTCTTCCAACAGTACCTTATCAACAAGATTAGCCTTGAATAGTGTACTTTCTGGAGGTAGCTGCAGTCCCACTGTAAATGGGGTGATCAAATCGTCTCTCCCAGATCGGCTTACATAACAGAGAGAAATCCGTTGTGTGACAGGTAGAACAAAAAAACAAATTTATTATTTTACACAGAACCATACCTTAACAACAAGGAGATGGAGATAAAATATGAGTTTGAAGTGTTGAAGCAACAATCCATGATGCTGATCTGGGGATACAAGTTCACACTGTGGCATAGAAGATGTGGTAAAAATACTAGGGGGAACTTAATCCAAATCTCTTTAATAAATCCACATTTCCACATTCCTTAATCCTATTTACTCCACTGGAGATTAGCTATCTCCATATTCCATGTTTTGAATCAGAGTTCAAAAATACGATGCAAAACAGTCAATGTTACAATATGATTTCTAACGTTACCTTTATATTCTGAAGTCTCCCCTCCACCACCAGAGAGCTGCTAGCTCAGAATACAAATATCCACACTGACAAGCAAAAAACTTTCAGTCTGTAATCTTTCCTGTAAGAAGGCAGTCAGAATATTAAACTGACTATATTGTATTTCTGTGAGATATCTTCAGCTGATGCCAAGCAGACAGTGTGAAGGGTTTGGGTTTTGTGTTAATATAGTTATCTCTTCCTTCATGGAGGCTTGCTAAGCAAAGGAAGTCTGCTAGCTACGCACAATACTATGAAACAGATTTGGGGGTACAATACTCAAGTCTGCAAAGCTCTTCCACAAAGCAAGGTAATATGGCATAAAGAGTATGCAGTATGAGCAAAGTTTTACATATAAAAATGCCCATTAGATCCTGAAGTCTGGTAATCCCTTTGCTTCAGGGGATCGTGCTGAGGTTGTGGAGGGCATGCACTGGGCTGCGCTGATGCCCCAGTTCATGCTGCATCTACAAGCTTCACGTTCCCATGATGGCTAACAGTACTGCTTCACATCTGTATGTTACATGGGTACAACAAGCAGAGCTAGGTACATCCTTACATTTGAGTTTCAGTCATAAACCATTCTACAGCAGGGAATTGTCCACACACCATCTTCAGGGCCATCTGTACGCTATTCATCACGCTTGGTGAAAGAAACTCAACTCTGTAACACCCTGTTTATTGTCCAGGGCTGTCACCTAAATATAACAGAGCACAAACTAATCATTTTTACTGCTATCGCAAGGCTGAGCATGGGAGGGGAAGATGAAGCTGATGGGCGTATTAACTTTTGGTAGGGAACCTGAAGCACTACTGCAGAGTTTTTCAGAATGGGCGTCAAAGAGGCTGCTCTCGCACTGTAAGTTGTTTTGTAGACTTCAATGGCAAAAGTGTCTACTTCGCATTTTTCACGGACCACTTTGGAAATGTACATATGCCTCAGACAATGGGGCTGGTATCCTAATTTCATTATTTTACTGAAGACACGCTGTCCTTTCTAGCTGTAAACAGGCAGACAGCTCCATGGTATGGGAGAAACTACGCATATAGCAACTGTTAATAGTTTCAGCTGAAATCAGGAGCATGTGTAACAAAGCATGAAGCATAGAAAAAGATTTATAAAAATAGTTTTACAGCCAAACAAACTATTCAAACCTACATTTCGTTTCTCATCAAATACATTTGCATACTGAAGTCAGGAGGGAAAAAAAATCTTAAATTTGTCATTGGAAAGAAAATCCCATCATGGTATTTTTAGATGCAATTCTCTTATTAACCCCGCTGTGAATTCTGAATAATTTCACTGACGTCAGGGTTATTATGTTGCAAAAAGCATGAAAAATATGAGGACAATTGCAACCAATATCACAACCAGAATAACAAAATGAATAATGGACAAATTGAGGCAGAATTTCAGTGTAACATGCGTTTCAGTGTTGCAAGGTTATTCCATACCTGCTATGGAAGTTGGTCCGTTGTCAACAATATTTTCTCACATATACATTAACACACCTGTTAGGAACAATATTAATTTTTTTTTTAAGTGCCATTAACATCACAGGGACTGTGGAGTAAATTAAAGACTTGGGCAGTGATTCATCATTTCAATTTAATTAAAAGTTAATTGTGTGCCTAAAGAAACAATGTCAGACATTTATTCATACAGTGGGAAAATGGGGTTGGACAGTTTAAGTTAGAAAAAGACTTTTGTCCTTTCACTAATGGAGAGAATTAAATTACACAATGATTTTTAACCAACACCACCATTTATGCTGCAGCATTAAATGAAAAGATTAAACTGAACAGCTGCAGCAAAGAAATTGGAGCAGTGGCATTAATAAAAACACAAGGGCCAGCCATCTTGTGCACCACAGGGAAAACCCGTTTTGCACAGTTGGTGTTTTAAGGCACATGTGACAATTAGTATAGCAAAGTAAGTTTCTTCTTGCTGAAGCATTTACTGCAAATTGAATCATTAATCTCATTTACAAAACATGCACAATGACTAGTACATCTTGATTGGCTGAGGCAATTTCTGCTCATTAGCGTGTGAATAGCTCAATCTTGTTCACTTTAAATGTGGGTCATTTTAACTAAATATAAATACGTCAGCCTTGAGACCCTGCAAGAACCGTTAATTTTACTTATCCGAGCAACTGAAAGTTCCAACATGTTGGTAATGCTCTGGGCTAGCACCTGCCCAGAGCACACTCACCATGGCAGAAGGCATATAGCAATCATCATTTTGAAGATGAAGCTTCAAAGTTCGTGGGGCTTGAGGTTACGTCCATTAAGAGTTCATTTTCTAAAGGATGACACAAGCAGATTGAGGCTCCTAAGTTCAAATGGCGATTAAAAAAAAAAAAAAATCACTTTTTTTTTGGCATAGGCTCTCTGTAGTATCGATGCCACACTGTTTTGCCACATGTACAACCTTTTAGGAGTTTTCCAGAGTGAAGACCAGCCCATCACAAGTAGATGACTGCTGCCAGTAAAGCCATGTCTTGAAGCCTGTACTTTCTAACAGCAAATGTAACTCAATCACTTCTTGTATTGACAGGCCATAACCTCTGACTCTGCATTCACTGCTTGCCTCTCCTTTGTTGGTAGAGCATATGTTGGGTGAATAGAAAAGAACTGAAGCTGTAACTTGCCTTAGGACGTTAAAAGGGACTTACGGGACTTCTAGCAAAACACCCCTTTCCCTGGGGTAGCCTCTAACAAAGAGCTCTGCATAAACAATCAACACAGGGAGTCAACTGCACTCCTTATATGCCTTTTACTTAAAGTACTTAATTTTAAAGCCTTCCTCCTCTACATACATAAACAGTTGGATGATTAATTCCATGTTTGTTTTCATTACACCACCTAATGGAATAGAATACCACTGATACCACCAGACACAGAGCACATCCCACCAGATCAGCAATACAGAAACCTGCATCCCACAAAGACAGCTCATGCATGGAGGAGGAAACAGGCTGCTACACCCACCTGCTACCCACTCTCCTTCTAACCCCCAGCAGAGGCTGTTTTGAGTACTTTTAACTTAAAGCACATCTTCCTGCCACCTGTTGGGATGCTTCAGCAACAGCAGAATCACTGTAGGGTCAGGTGTAGTGTAGTGCAATGAAAACCCACTTCACCTGGAGGATGTTGCAAGCTCCAGTATGTAATGGCTCTGAAGTTTGATTCCGCTTTCCTCCTGATGACTATCTGCCTCATTTAAGCCAAGTAATAAACTATTAAGTGGTAAAGGAGTTTGTCCTTCTTGCATTTATCATAGGCAACTCTTTGTTCCTAAAGAACTTTAAGGCCAACCACCAAGCTTCAGTCAATAGGGTCATCAGATCCTCACATTATGATGTACCTGATTTTCAGAGGCTTGAAAACCTCCCGCAAGGCAAATGCTTGAGGAGACCCTTCAGATTACTAGGGGAACTCTTCCACGTAACAACAACTGTACTAGTTTTGGCTGGGAGAGAGTTAATTTTCCTTCAAAGTAGATGATATGGTTCTGTGTTTGGGATTTAGAATGAGAATAATGTTGATAGCACAGCAATGTTTTAGCTGTTGCTAAGCAGTGCTACACAGAGCCAAGGACTTTCCAGCTCCTTGCACTGCCCTGCCAGCGAGGAGCTGGAGGTGCATAAGGAGCTGGGGGGGGACAGAACCAGGACAGTTGTCCCAGGCTGGCCACAGGGATTTCCCATACTATATGGAGTCATGCTCAGCAAAAAAACTGAGGGAGCTGTTTGGGGTGTATGTGCACTGCTCAGGGTGTGGCTGGGCATCGGTCAGCAGGTGATGAGAAATTACATTGTGCATCACTTGTTTTGTACATTCTTTTATTATCATTATTATTATTTTCCCTCCGTTTCCTGTCCACTTAAACTGCATATCTCAACTCATGACTTACCTTTCTTCCAGTTCTCTCCTCCAGCCCATTGGGGTGTTGAGAGCAAATGGCTATGCAGCATTGAGCTGCCTGCTGGGTTAAAACACAACAGCAACTCAGCAAAGAAAATAATTAAATAATAAAAAACCTCACCTATTTACCTAGCTAGAAAGGAAGATGTTAGCTCAGTCTGCTGTAAGCCTCCTGCCTTCTGTCTGGGGACCTGATGTGGCTTTCCTCTCTGTTTAAAAGTCCAGATACTCAAGAAGTGTATGTAAGAGAGGCAGCAATGTGACTAGAAGAAGTGTTTCTAGTAAATTGGGAAATTGCTGTTTGGGCAGTGTAAGAGGGTGTGTTACGGACATTTTCTGTCTATAGGCTCTGCTGAGAGAGAACCTTCTGCACTACTGTCCTGAACAGTATTTATACATTTATAGATGTATAAAAAAAAAGCCTATACTTATGCTGTGTTGTTCTAGGTTTTTTTTTTTTTTTATATATTTATAAATGAAAATGAAAGTTTTGTTTTGTTTTGTTTTGTTTTATTTCCCCACATAAAAAACTTGGGCTCTGGTCTGAAACAGACTTGAATTAGCAGCTCTGACTGAGGGAGCCTGCTTCTCACACAGCTACTACCCTGGCTAAGCTGTGAGATTTTGGGGCTAGACATGGTCAGGTGAAAAGTAGCTCTGTGAAACCTCCAGACATTTCTTCATTTAGCTAGTCATAGTAAACAATTAATCAAATAGTCCATGTTCTTTCTGAGAGTTTAAAAACATTAGCATTTTAAACTCTATTATTATGAATTTTCACCCATCACTGCACTTCCTTGATCCCACTGAAACTGAAAATGCTGCCACATCACAAGCATAAGCTTTTCTTGCTACTTCCATCCTAGAAGGAAGCAAAAAAAGGTGTTGAATCTCAAGAAAAAAGACCATGTGTCACCTAGTTTCTCAGACCAGTAAGCCCCAGAAGACTCATCTAACATTCTGAATTCAGAAATTTTGAAAAGAGTCCTATGATACTATGAGAAACTGTGGCATCTAAGAGTGAGATTACATTTGTTTATAATGGTCTTATTTTTTTTGCGTGTGACTGAAAGTCTTATCTTTTTTCTGTGTGATCTGCTTCTTTCACCTGGCACTACTTAACCCTCTTCTGACAGTCCTCCTACAATCTTAGAAAAGGAGGCAAGTAACAGCATTAATCCACTGCTGAAGGTACCAGCAGGAGTTAAGGTATGACACTCACTGGATGCCATGAATATTTATAACGGTAACCCACCGTGGCATGTGTTTTCTTCTTGTGCTTTCATCACATTTCTAGGTGATATGCTTTTTTGTTGTTGTTGTTGCTTAGAGTAAATACAGGAACTCTGAACTATGAACAATTAGAGCGCTTGCTGCTGTTCATGAAATATTAGCTGACCTACTTCATCACAGTTTTAATTAGGTATTACTCCCATGCTGGTCTCGCCCCTGTGGGCATTACATAGTTGGCACTGATATAAGTGTTTCTAAGGCAGGGCAATTCACCAGGAAAGACATTGTTTAGAAATACATCATTCAAAACAAAGGAGCACCACAGTGCACTACAGTGATACCTGGTCCCCATGAGCCACCCTGCACCCAAATCAGGTTGTAGCAGTGCCAGAAGGGAGACACCACTCACTCATCTGTCTGAGATCAATGCTGAATCCCCCAAATACAGCCCCTGTACCAAAAATATTGAAAGCCTGAGACAGTGTCCAGGGATTTGTCACCTGCAAACTCAGGTGTAGCAGCACTATGGTGACCTACAAGATGCCTGCAAGTCATTTTACCAGCCATCAAAGCTGTTGTTTAATTTCCCAAAATAGATCTTACTCCTTCAAGCCTCAATAACTGAAATCATTCCAAGTTGATTATTTTTAGTTTAAAAGCAGTCTTCTGAGGAACAGCAAGGCACAGATCTTCGATTATCTACTTCTTATATCCATCAGTAGAATTGTGATAGTTGAGCTATTTTGTTGTTTCATTGTGGCAGTTCAGCTGTATGCTGCTAACTGCAAAAATGCTTTGCTTAGGAATTTTTACAGATTTTTTTTCCTTCTTTTGCCAAGATGAATAACTCTATATGCAAAATTTCAATGCTCCATGCCCAAAAATAAGCAGCAATATATTGAGCAAGAATATGATTCCATAACACATTACATAGATAAAGTTGTACACACATCAAAGTAATTTCAAAAGCAATTAAGAATGAAATAGAAATTGGGGGAGCCTGTTCTCCCATTGAAGTGTCTCAGGAGAGAGAAAAAAAAACAAACCCTTAACAGCCACACTCCTCTAATTGTACCTAATACCACTCCATAGGATGCAAAGAAATTGATACCTATGGCTGCATCGGTAGGCATTTGAAAACAAAAAGAAAAGTTAAAAGCTTCTACGGCAGTGAGGTTTAGATCCTTACACAACAGGTGTGTTTTTATTAGGTTTTTTTTCTCTCAAGGGGACGGGTTTTGGGGTTGTTCGCTCCAAAGCTGTGCCATGATCCCCACTGATTTTCACTGACCTATAGCAGGAACTATTTTCCCTCTGTTTATGAGTTTTAGAGTGATTAAAATCCCCTAAGTCTGCTTTTCCTATTACAAATGAAAGTCAAAATGGCCACAGCCAAATCCAATTAAACTGATGGCACAGTCTGACCTTTCATCTTTAAAATCAAATCATTTTTCATTAAAGCAATTCAGAAACCTTGAAATGAAAGGTGAGTGGCTGAAACTCTAATGCTTCCAAACTCAGGCACAGATTAAATGAAATGCCGGCAAGTTCAGTTAGGAGGCCGCACATCCAGTGTGCTTCTCCACTTGTTGCAAAAAGAGATACATCAAGATTTGATAGGCGTTCCCTTCTACCTTTTACACAAGATGTGAGACAAAAGAAAATGATGGCCTGGAGAAAAAACACATAATCAGTTAATTATCTGTTATAAATGAAAAGACAAAAATAAAATAAAATAAAATAAAAGACTGAGTGGCTGGATGACTACACAATATGGACAATTTGAAGGATTTTATCCAGCCACCCTTTTCCATGGTTTTGCAAACACCTCAGCTCTGCAAAGGGAAAACTTTCCCTCATGTCATCATCCACAGATTGCATGTAGCACAAACACAGCCCTCTGCTCTGCTCTGCCTACCTCACCTCTCTTGCTAACCAGTGCACCAATTCTCTTACATTAATCAAAGTTAGACTGCCTCCATATATCATTGCTTGGACAAAACTGTAGCTCAGGTTCCAAAAGGAGAACCATCACACTTCTTGCATGGTCTCAACAGGAATGGAAGTGAAGGAAGGTGGGACCGTGGTGCCACACAGCTCATATTTGCATTCAGGCCAGGACAGCCCTCAAGAGGCTCACCCACACCACAGTTCATCTTGCCAGGGGGCAGCTTTTGCAGCCTGACCTCTGCAGCCATCTGAGGAAGACAAGCCATCAGAAGACAAGTCCAGCTTGCTGTCTGTGCCATCTGGGTAAAGCAGGAACGGGCAGACCACACATAACACAGCCCATGCTGCCAGCAGGTTAACTATTAATGTTGCTGTTTAGGTGCAGTGTCACCTATAAGGAAATGAAAAAATGTCAGTTGAACCACAGCTATGGAAAGAGTGACAGAGCATTTTAACTACTGTATAAGCTGGACAGCTGCAATGAGTTACCTGTAATATGCTGTAATACTTACATACAGTACATACAGTACTGTAATAGTACTGTAATACCTGTAATACTTTAGTTCACTCCTCCAGGTTTTGGAGGAAATGGTGGAGAAAGAAGTGGAGGTTCCCAAAGAAATGTCACCCACTAAAACACTGGAAAATTTATTGTGAATGCTATGTTATGTCATTGATCTACATGCAGGAAAATAATAGATGCCTCTGTGGTTACTTCTGTTTTAATGGCTCGTAAAAATCATGTTGTGTTCTGTCTGTGTGGTAGGTCATCCTTTTTGACTGAACATGTAAAAAAAGCTCTCATGCACACTTACCCCTACTCATACAAGCAAATTCATCCTCACACTTCGTTTGTATTAGTATTTATTACTCCTGTGCTGCATGTGCTGGAATTCTTACCCAGCTGAATGTGTAACAAAAGAGAGTTGTGCAACACTTAGATCAGGCTTAAAAAAAAAAAAATTAGTGCAAACATGTCTTCAGGGAGTTAGCAGCAAGATAATGAGAGCATAATATGCTTGTAAAGCTGGGCTAAGCGTTGGGCAAACTCCGAGTCTAAACATGAACACTTTTATATGGTCACAAAAAATATGTTTGCAATGAGTGAAAGACAAATATGTTTAGCTTTAGTGGAAATACGTTTAGTGAATCATGCAAGTAGGCAGTTAATTTCATTTCTATGGTTGTAGTGTCTGGATGTATAAATTTCTAGGTAACATTCAGAGAAAGAAATCTTTTACAAATTACCTCATTTCTGTTCACATTCTATATTGATGCTTGTGTTAATTTTCAAGTTACAAACAAATAACCAAATCTGACGGTAAAGAAACAGAATTTACTGGTGTATGAGGTGGGTAGCATATGCAGCTGCATATATTCATATAGTGGAACTGTCCATGTGAGGATGTAGTGTGAAGAGAGAGACTCATGTGTGTTAATGTTTCAGGAGAAAGCTCTCGGGGCTTATTACATGTTTTGCTTTTTGGAATATAGGATTATTTTATCTTCCACCCTATCTGAAGCACAGTGAAATCAATATATGCCTTACTTTGAATTCACTGAGGTTTGAATCAAACTCACAACTGTAGTTACGGAGGGCAAGGAGTGATCATAATGATTTGTGATCACTTTGTTGATTATAAACTGAAATGCTGATTTACCATGTTCATAGCCCATTTCCTTTTACTTGTGTGAATTGGAATTGATTCACACATGTAAGGAAAAAACGAATTTAACACTCTGCTTTTTTTCCAGTAGATTTGTCCAGAGCATACAGCTATTTCCTTACTAGAGGCCGCCAGCATCTGCCATTAGTGTGCGTGCCAGGTCAGGACACTAAACTGCCAGTGATGCATTTTTAATGACTGCTGCTAACAGTTGCTCAGAACTTAAGGGCACGCCTTGGTGGGAAATCCCATGATGTTACAGCATATGCTACCTGGCACCACACAGAGCACTGGGTGAGAATAGGGGTGGACACACTCACAATCTTGCCAACTGGTCAAGCTTATGCATAGCTGTAACTTGAAGTGATGCTGACCACCACAGGTTTGACTACGCTGAGTGCTCTGCCAAGTTTATTGTAGTTCTGGTTAATAGTTTTGATTATGTTTTCAGATACAGGCAGTCCCTAAAGTTCCCTTTTGTCTGGTTTCCTACCATCGTTTTTTCAGTGCAGCTCCTAACATGTGCTCCTAGCTAATAGGGACAATTACAGATATGCTGAGAGTTAATTAGACCAACACAAGGATGAGTTTTCTGGCAAGCATCCCAGGTCCTTGACTGACATCTTGGCATGGACTCATCAGAAGTGCTTCATTGGTCTGTGAATATGGATACATATTGCAAGCAAGGCAGGGTGGGAGAGGCAGGGTGTCTTCCTCTAGCTGCTATGAGGAATAGCAACAGATGACTGAAAACAAGGCATTGCACCTTTGCCTTTTTATAGATGAACTTTACTTAAGAATTAGGATTTTACAAGTATCCACGTGAGCACAGGACACAGAACAAATGGCCAGCAGTTAGGCTCTGGGGAACTTTGGGAACCTTCCAGAGATGTGTTTCCTTGCAAAATTTCTTAAATAATTCTAAGTAATGACCATGTCTACAGAACCATAGAATGGCTAGGGTTGAAAAGGACCTTAAAGATCATCTAGTTACAACCCCCCTGCCGTGGGCAAGATTGCCAACCACTAGACCAGGCTGCCCAGGTCCCCATCCAGCCTGGCCTTGAATGCCTCCAGGGATGGGGCATCCACAACTTGTTTGGGCAGCTTCACCACCCTCTGAGTGAAGAATTTCTTCCTAACATCTAACCTCGATCTCTCCTCTCTTAGTTTAAAACCATTCCCCCTTGTCCTATCACTGTCTACCTGCGTAAAATGTCGCTCCCACTCCTGTTTATAAGCTCCCTTGAAGTGCTGGAAAGCCACAATGAGGAGCTGTATAGAAATACAGCTTTGTTCAGAACCTTTAAAAAACAAAAATAAGGAGTGGACTGGTATACTGCCATGAAAAAGTATGATAAATATCTATGTGTTTTGATATGCCTCTATATCAATTCTGTTAATGCATGTTTTCTAGTATGATCTATCCCTAGCCGTTTAATTCCAGTGAATAGCTTTACAAGAGATAGCTTGTTTCTTGCTTTTCTGATATTATTTTAATTTGTTTACACATATATCCTTTCATTGTATCTATCTGAGAGAGCAGATCAGACCTCTTGTTTATTTATTCGTAAACGATATAGATTAGAGACCTTGTTTTCAGAAAGTTCTTTGATAGTATCTAGCTATTCCAATGGATTAAGTGTCAGATTCTGTTCTCATTATAGGCAAAGGAAAGACTTGCACTAGTTTTAATGCCTTTGCAAATCTCTTCAGAGTTTCTTCATAGCATCAGAAAATATGTTGTAGCAACTAATGTGAAAAAGATAATTTCTGGAAATAAAAAGAGATGGACCTGGTTTCTCTAAGTCCTTTCTCTTAATAAAACAAGTGACAAAACAAGGAAAATATTGGTCAGGACACTTGGTGTCAGAGAAGTTACTCACAACATGGTAGTGTTGCTTTTTTTTCCCTTTTTTATTTCTTCTTTTTTTTTGTGTGTGTGTGTGTGTGTGTTTATTGTGTTCTAGGATTTTAATGTGCTTTCTCTATGGGTACTACAGTAAAGGATTTCAGAAACTTAGTAAACCTCACACTGAACAGTCAAAAGTGATAGCGTTACAACGGGATTTATAAGGCTTATATATATACATACAAGTTGAAGTTGAAAGTCCAGTCTAGGGTGCTACATTTCAAGAAAGATGACAAATGAGTAAATTTGGAGGGAAAAAACAAATTTGAATAAAAGTTTAAGGAAAGGAAAATTACAAATGAAATCAATGGGATTTGATTTGTGAAGCCTAAAAAAGAGTGGGTGAGCATAACAGTCCTGAAATTCATATGTTGCTGGTAAGAGAGAAAGAATACTGTGCTTTATCATGGTAGGCTGAACTGCAGCAAGAAGGGAGCGTTCTGGATGTGAAGACAGTGAAGCACTTGAGTAACTAGCCTGGCAGATCGTGCAATGAGATACTTTAAAACAGATGAAGCAGACATTTGTTGGGAATGGCTTTGGACAGTCATTCCTTTACTGAGAAGAAAAATGGACTGGAAGTGTCCCTTCCAGCCTTATGAGAAGATGTTTTGGTGTATGCCTGTTTAGGAGGAGTGAGTTTCTTATCCCTTATGCAAACAAAATAAGATTCAAAACTGAATTATGAGTCCCGCTGTGAGTTCTTTTCCCTCCCTTTACCCACAATGAGGTCTGCATTATGAATAAGTATCTGAATAAGCCTAAATCTTTGTTAGATTCAGTTATGATGACAAGTCTCCCTCTAATACCAAAGGTCTTTGGACTGGTGCTCTAGTGAGGATAATTATAAAAATGAAAGCAAACATACTCACTGTGATGTACCTTCCTTTGCAGCTCATATCTGTCCCTGTTGTCCAGTGGGTGGATTTGAAGGAGATGAACAACCATTTCAAGGCATCATTTTCCCACGATTAAAACCCTTCTCATTCTGTCTCCTCATTTCTTCCAACACCAAACTGAGGAATTTGTCATTTTCCAGGGCCACCATGTCACTATATTAGCTGAGCCAGAAGTGTTCCTAGGCTCAATCCATTCAAAATTCTGTTGCTACTTCACCTCCCAAAGATGTACATTCCTGGCTTTCGGAGACTGACTGCCTACAGGAGAATAAAAGAAAACTTGAACAAACCTGCATTCCAGTTTAAAATTTGGTAAGAAATGTTGTGTTGATGCAGGTAGTTTTAGTGTGCACGAACACTCTCATCCCCAATATGTACATCTTAATATCAGGCAAAATTGAATTTCTTTCAACCTCTTCTTGTAGCTCAAAATTTAGGACTTGCTGATCTGTAGGTTAAATCCCACAGGCAATTAATACTCCAGTTCTAGTCAGGAGAATCACATAAGGCTCTGATGTTAGGAGAAAAGTTTTTTTCCTAGACTCCAGTAAAAATTACCTGCATGCTATAAGCAGAACATCTGCCTGAGTGCTCTGTTGGACCAAAACCAAAATGCTTAGCACTTCACCAGGCAGTGCTCTGACCGTCTCAAGGCCAACGATTTTTACAGCAGAAAGCCAAGCTATCAGAACAATGGAGAAATAATATTGAAAATGTAAACTTAGCTCCTTGCTTCCTCAAGGAGATGACAATGTATATCCTTATCACAAATTAAGAAAAAAATATAATGATGTAACAGTAATGGTAATGACTGTGAAAATCAGGCATGCCAGGCACAGGATTTAGCAGGTCTCTACTCCATCACAGGCTGCATTCATTTACAAGGGAGTCCTTAGCATCAAGAACAAAAGAAACAAAATTTCTTTGAATGCTCTGAGTGCGCTGACTGCCTAATGCTTTAAGTGCCACTTCACAAGCTAAGCTGACAGGAAATAATAATATAATTTGCCAATGACGACCTGAAGGTTGGGCACTTCTTGGCAGTTAACCCAGTCTTTAACCTGACTGCTCTGCTGCTTCTGAGAGGTGCCCAGTCCTGAGGCTTTGGTAGCTAGGACAACTGTGGCAGTCCTTAAAACAAATAAATTAACATTTTTATGTGTTGAAAATTTTAAAACTGAACCACACATTGCCATGGAGACAGTGTGCTATTTAGAGCACAGAGATTTTCTAAGTAGTGAGAATGCAGCTTAATATCCAAGAGGAAAAAGGGCCTCAGTGTTTCCATTTTCTTGGATTTACAATCACTGTATTTTGCATGTAGGAAATACAGAGATAATGTTAACTGATTCTCTGAAGTTATTTGTACATTCTGGAGACAAAGCGGAAATATCAAATTGCAACCGTCTCTCTCCGCTGTGGTCTGCTCCAGTTCTTATAGCACAGCCTTTCCATAATATCTCAGCATGCTACTTGAGCCATCAGAAGGGACAGTATTAGACATTGCTTAAGAAACAGTCAAAACGTTGCAAAAAAATGCCTTGAGTTTGCAGGCTTTATTATAACACATTGAGTGCCCCAGATTACAGCTGTCAAAATCTGGTTGAAATATATTTCACATTTTTTAATACATATTTGAGGACTAGAAATGTTCCATAAGTTTGCTGGTGAACACAAAAGAAGTTGCAATATTTGGATGTCAGTGAAATGCTTGCCATTTGTAAAATTAATGTGTGTCTCAAAGCATTAGTGCATTTTACCAAGAAATATTATTGACTGAAAAAGTCATCCCAACACTTTACATCTCTTATCTTTCTATTTTAAATGCTTTTCTCATTTTGTCAGGGACTAGAAAACAACGTGGATGAGTTTTATTGTAAATATTGATTCTAAAGCAACCTATTAGAGACTTAACATACAACAAATGTATGAGAAAAAGATAAAAACTTTGGAGTTTAGCTCCCAGTTATCACATAGAATTTGACCAGTACTTCAGTTTTTTGTTATTGGATACACTCTTGGATTGGCAAAGCTGTTTGTTTTTAATTTTTTTTTCTCTTTCTCTTTTTTTTTTTAATAACTTTTTAAAATAAACAAGACTTGTGAGGTGGCTTAAAAAATAATTCAGTGTAGTATGAAACAGAGCATGATTCACCTGTTGTCCAGATACCTCCAAGTGAAATATGCTTTCCTTGAGGACATTTGTGGAGAAGTCATAATATGAAGTTATCAAGCAGTCCTGCTGGATATCTGAAAATGGGTCTGAAAAGTGGAAGAGATCTAGGATCACAATGTTCTGATGAATATACAGGTTGGAAAGGAAAGCATATGTTATGTCACACACAGCAATATAATGTCATGTGCTATAATAAGCTACAGCAATAGCAAGTGAATCAGCATTTGGTTTACTGAAAATGCACTAGACTTGACATTGGGTGCTTGGATTACATTTCTTGATGTGTGTAAACTCTTGAAAGGCCTTCCTTATTTTTTTTCCCATCTAAATGTAGAACAATAAGGTGATATCCAATAATTCATTACAACTTTCAGGTGAAATTGATTGTAGTGGTGGGTGAGATAGCACTACCTATTAGTTACTGTTCCCTCAAAAAAATCTGATGTTATAAAATATGCACTGCAATGCCTTGTATATGAAAAAACACTAATTTGCTCAGTTGTGCAATAAACTATTAAAAACAATAACCCCAAACTAATATGACAAATCATTAAAACTGAGTCAATTTGAGAAAATCAGAAATTGCTCAGAGTACCTCCAGTACCTTCTGTACCTGAGAGTGTTGGGCTGCATTTAGCAGCACCTCAGGCTAAGGGGAAGATCTCTTTTCAGGAGGTGCTGCCTTTCAAGGACCGGTAGCACACTGGTATCCCAGGTTAGAGAGGGGGCAAGATGAAGGTGGAGATGATCCATGGTCATTCCCCACCCACAGTGGTTACACTGCCATATTCAAGGATCTGGATAAGCATATTTAAGGGCACGTCTATGCAGCAAGTGACATTGTCTGCTCTGTACTTCACACCAAAATAAACCTTGTAACCACAGTAACATGGCACCAAGTTGAGCTAATAAACACTTCTCCTACATTAGAAGGCCAACGTAGACTCCCATTGGCTTGGAGCACAGGCAGAATGACCTCATGTCTGGCCATGAATACACTCAGATTACTCTTAAATACACTTAGTATTGGTATCCAAATACAGGCATAAGCGCAATTAGAAATCCCAGCTGTCTGTATTAGCAGNNNNACCACTGGAAGAGAAGAGAGATAAAGCAACAAGAGTGATAAGGACTTCCTTGATTACTCATATTCTGAACTTTCACTCTAGTTATATATTTTCAGACTCACCTTAGGACAAGTAACTGACAACATTTACAAGTACCCCCAATGAAGCAGAAGAGGCTCTGCATAACCTTCAGAAAGCTGCTGTCATTTACCTGCCCTTTATACTGTCTTCATTTACTATTGTTATATCAATAAGCAATTGCTCTTTTACACAAGCGACCTCTGTCCCTGCAGAGAAGTAGGTCATACAAGACCACAAAGGAAAGAATACAGTTGCTTCTTGTGTTTTAGGAGAAGGAAGAAAGAAATTATCAACACATTAACTCTACAGTAGAAATTATACATAGTATTCAAACATTTTCTTGAACTCAAGGGAATGTTAAGTGCCTGCTCTAGGAATGGCATCAGATTATTTCAGGTGGAAACCTGTAATGAGTTGTTTTGTGGTAGGGATGGGGGACAAACTAACACCTTTCCTATCCCCCTCATCTGAAAGAGTAAGTGATGACAAAATAAGTGAAAGGAAAATCACCAGTTAGGAAAACAAAACAAAAACAAGCAAACAAAAACATTAAAACACATTAAAAACAAACAAAAAAACAAACCTGTTTCTTCAACAAGATATAAACAAAATCCTTCCCCAAGCATCATGGTGGAAGAGCGGCAGCAACACATTCACTGAGGAATGGCACAGAGTTGGCACCAGCAGAGACAACGGAGGTGCCACAGGCTAGCTGTAAACCGCCCTCTCATCCTATGTACCCTGATGACTGACTCATGCAGGGATGTTGGCACTGCTTCACGTTGAAGCTTTTTCGCCATCTATCTGAGCTCTGACACAGCTTCTTAAGGAAAGTTATTCTAGTCATAATGAATGGCATGTTTTTCTGTCTTGTATTTTTTCTAGGTTCACTGGTACCTTTCTAGACAGTTCATAGATTCCGTTAAAAGGAAGGCACTTCATATTACATGAAGGTTGCTCTTGCAGTTTGCTCGAATATAAAAAGAGTTTCACCATTTATTAAATGTTCACAGTACAAAGAGCATCAGTGACTGAATCCCCGACCTTACACCTGGCTCATATTTACACAGTAACCATTAAGATTATTATCGCCTATTATTAACTGCATAACAAAACATGATGAACATTACCGTTATATTTTTACCTGACTGAGGCTCTGAAGAATCGACAGCTGTAAAGTCAATTGTTGTTTTCAGTCACTTAACTTAAAACATGATTCATCAAAGCACTAAGTTTATACCTAACCTTAAGGGTCTAAATAGATTGATTACTCTTAATAGGACTACTCTGTTATATAGAGTAGGCACTGAAATATGGATCTTGCAGAATCAGGATATAAAAAGCTCAGAAGCTGATGGTAGTGCAGATCCTATCAATTCTAATGGGTATGTTCCCAGGTCACACCAGTGTTGAAGAATCACCTGTCTGACCAGAAACATCTGGCTCCTTGTGTCCAGGGTAACACATAGGAAACTATGAAATCCATGGTGAAATCTTCACTATGGGGCCTACAAAGTGAACTTTATTTCCACTATTTCTAGCTCACTTTTGCAGAATCTTCCTTTTCTTACCCTCCACTCCCAAGGCAGGGATCATCAATGAAAACAGGTCTTGTGCACCACCTCCCATTTCATCATTCCATTATTTCTCTATTTCCATTATAAAATTTTGAATTATAACCATTCCTGGAAGACCATATCCACTGCTAACAGACAGCAGGATGCCACCCTGCATATAGTTGCCTAAAGATGCTTGAACTGAAGCCAGCATACTGGGACATACAGTAATCCAGAAGCAGCATGAAATTTAGTCCCCACAAACATGAATAATTTTTGGAGTCATCAGCAACAATGAATTATATCCCTGGTGCACTCAAGGTCACTCAATAGCTAGTGAGAACCAGAATACAGCTGGACCATAAGGTTTGTTGTCCTCCTCCCCTTTCTATTTTCTTTTAATAAAAATACGATAAGTTCCAAGAAAAAGTACCGTGCTTTTATTGTGGCATTTTCAGAATTTTAAAGCTAGGTGTGATTAATGAAAAAAACAAAAGCCTAAAGGGTGATAAATTCCCAATTCTCAGTAAAGTCAGTGGGTGCAAGATATTACCTCATTTGGTATTTGTATCTCAGTTGAGATCTCACACATTTATGCAGCAGTGCATGACCAGTTAGGGCAAAAAATAAGTTCCTATTCGAGCAGTTGTTACCAGCAGAATCAAGCAGTGATTCTACAGAAGTGCCATCCATTCCCTCACCTAGGTCTTAAAACTCTTTCTCTCTAGCAATATCCTTTCTAATGTCATGTCCACTGTTTCTAGTAGCTTGGAAGAACACAGAAGGAAAATTCTCACTCCAGAGAACAAGTGAAATAAAAGCTAAAGTTAATGGGGCGATTCTTGCCCATTGAAAAACAAAGAAGCCTCTCAATGCATGTCCTTAGGCTACATAAAGGATATTCAGTGTTACNATTACACATACCCTAGGGCTAAAACAAATCAATCAGACGTGTGAAATATTGTTGACAGTAATGAACTCAACCTGTGAAGAATCAAGAAACATATTCTTTTCCTTTCATGATATTTGGGTTATGTACTACAGAGTGAAATATTCTGAGTCTGGAGAGTATTCTAGGCCTGAAAAACCCAGCCTAATAACACTGAGTCCTGCTCACCCAGGACACAAAGAAACCCATTTCCTAAGGCTGATCAGATGTTCTCAGAGAGCCCCACCTACTGCTGTGAACCTCCTCTGACTGCCCATCCTGTTCCCAGCTCTAAATCTCTTCCCTTTCCCCTCCTCAACAAACAAACAAACAAACAAACAAACAAATGAAACCTGGCAGCCCGAAAGATTACAGAGCATTTTAGAAGAGCTTTACTTACTAAAAAGCACCTCCTACTAGTTTATGGGAAAAATCAGATTATAGAATTGCTTATGTTTCACACGCAAGACGCCAGTACTTCCAGAAGCCTGATAGAGAAATCTCATCACTTTGCTTGACCTCTTTGGCTTTCCATCCTGTAATGTTTTCTGGTGTGATATCACAGTCGGTAAATTTTTCTCTCTATACTTGGCAAGACTCCAGATGGTTTTTAAGTCTCTTGTTCAGACAAAAGAAGAATGGGACATTTGGGATGAAATTATCCTGGAGGGCATTGTTGCAATTAGAGAGATGGATGGCCATCGGCTTTAATTGGAACATTAGGTACATGCTTCGTGCCCCTATTTGGATCCAGCTCACTCAGCCAGGTTGTGTGAGGCTACTAAGTCAATACCTGTAGAGAAGCAAACATGTCTTCTAAATGAGGGACCATTTCAACTCCATGTTTACTTACAAACAAAATGAAATTTAGCAGGAAAAAACATCCTGACCATCAGGAATTCTCCTGCCTTATTTCTCCTAAAATATAAGATCTACTCTTAGATCCACAACAGAATAGCATGCTAGGGAAATTCACATAGGGATGAAAAGTGAGATCAGGACATTTATATTACAGTTATAAGTATACCTGTGCCAGATAACATGCAATTACTTATCTCAAATCTCATTCTAACAGTGGAATTGTTTTTGTGCTACTTGAACAAGAAATCTGGTCTTCAAAACATATTTGCTTCCTAAGCTTTTCAGACTTCATGAAACAACATTTTGTGTTACATATCTACACAAACACAAAAGCATTAAGAGAATATTGTTAAGGTCATAAAGACAAACTGTCTTAGGGTTAGGAAAAAAATTAAGATTGCTAGTGCTGCCTCAACTCAGATTCCCTTTTCTATTGGACTTGTGATATAACATTCATGATACAACCTGTCTCCTTTAGTGCACAGAATAGACTATGCTCATTTAATGAGCAGCAATACAATGCTTTGTTTTCTGCTTGTTGTTCAACGTATTGCCCCAGGCCTTATTTACTGCACATTTACAAATGTGGTTCTGAAGACAGAATTATTAATCTCCTCCTGGGTGTTTCTGCAGTGCCCATCATTAGTGTATGTGAGCACTTCACAAACATTTTACCATTTATCTTCCCAACAATTTTGTGAGGTGAGGGACAGAACCTCCCCAGTTTACAAAAGGGCAACTGATACAAGGAAAATAGAATAAGGGAAAAAAACACTAATTCTGGATATGTTGTTTGTGACAATCAAGATTAGTGACAAAAAAATGACAGGGTTTACTATTAGAATCTCTTTCATCTTTTCCCCTCTCATTCATTGTTTAAGTCATTTCTTGAATCCCTTTGGTTTCTCCTCAGTCAGCTCTTCAACTAGACTGTTTCTGCTTCACCTCCCTTCTCACACCAGTTCCAAGTATCAAATGGTCTTGCTCATTCTTCAGCCAGTCTCAATGCCACCCCTGTCTTCCCCTGTCAGACTTTGCTACGATCCCCATTCTCAGTTGCTTTTCAGCATTTTTCCTTATCCCTTGCTCCATTAAATTTATTTTTATTTTTTAAATCCCAACCAGTCTTTCTAGTTCTTCTATTTCTTCACACAAACTTTACCCCTTCCCTCATCAATTTTTTTCTTGTTCATTTTACCCAGCACTCCCAATCTCCTTTCCTTACAACTTTCAGGCTTTTTTTTCTTCTCCTTCTCCTCCACAACCTCTGCACTTCTCGCTTTTGCCCTATATCACATCGGCACCTGTGTATATCCATCTCTTCAGCAAATTCCAACACTCACTTCTGTGAAAGGGTTATATTTCTGGTATCAATGCCCAGCAGGAGCTTCACTTCTTGTAGGGGAGAAACAAAATCCTTCCTTTTGTTGGCAGTGCTCAGGCCTGACATTATGTGTAATGACCAGACAGGTTGTTTCAATCCCATTGAAATCATGGCTCAGGCAAGTAGAAACTTTGAAAGACTTAGCTGTCAAATTTATGAACTTAGTTGAACTCCACTAAAACAAATATTTTCATAGGCTTATAGTTTGACTGACTGTATAATGGTGCCATCCCTAACAAACTACTTGCTACATTCAGATTTTGAATCTTCACTCTGTAAGTAGGAATACTAGTCACATCCAACGAACAACACAAACAAGGAAAACTTTCAATGCTTCAGCTGTAAAACAATGGAACAACTTTGTTGAAATGTTATATATATATAGTTTTATATAAAATTCAGATGTTTCTGTTATAGAAAACACTGCCCACAAATTTCATGTTTTAGAGGCCTATCAACGTCCTATTTTCAGTTAACATCCTATTTTCAGTTTCTTGTAATAAGAAGTGTGTGGCAACTTTAATTATAGAAAATATCATCAGACCTACCTACAATATGTCACCACACAGATACAAAAAGTTTATATGTACAACTATTAAATAAATAAAAAAAAAAACACAAAAAAACCTATCTACATATGTACAATTACAGAAACATGAAAATATATAAATGCCTTTAAGTTTTCATCTACCTAAATTAAAGCATCCAGGGGAACGTTTTAAATGAAAATAATTAAAAATGGGAAAAAACTATCCAGGCAATTTATCACATTCTTTCCCAAACATATATTCTAACTATACTGCCCTCTCACAGCTCTTGCAAAAATATTAACTAACTCTTGTTAGTGATGGACAAAATATCAGTGCCAGTGTAGAGCTGAG
>VXAV01011664.1:287231-330636 GCA_013399715.1 Alectura lathami
GTGGTTCCTTCTCTTGTTCCCAGTGTTCTTTCTGTTGTCAATCAGTGAGAAGAAAGGTACCATCCTTATTTTACATCTTATCCGCCTATGAGGCGAAGGGAATTTCATTATGCGATGCATTTTTCTCTAGCAGGGATCAGGCCCCTGGTCCAGCCCAGCAATGCCTTTGAAGGCAACAAAGTATACTTGTTGCTGTGGCCACAAACTGGTCAGAAGAAAATAACCAAAAATAATTTCTTTCTGTATATTTCTTCAACAGAAGCAGCTAACAGTAGTATTTTATTGGCTGTATAGTTGGTTTCTACGGAAACAAATGCAGAGGAGTTAATTAAGATCAAGGGTTAGAGCTGATAAAAATTGGAGTTTTCAATGCAGTTCATCTATCATGCACATTCAAATTAGTTTCCACAGCAAAATACCTATTGTGGAGAAACGATGATGGCTGAATTATTTTAAGAGAAGTAAATTAAAGTTGTTAAGAAGAGCTTAAAGCTGACACATTTGTATTCTGTTTATCAAGCTGAAAATGTTTTTGCTTTGATAAATAAATAAAAACCATTTTAAAAAATTGCAGATTTTGGATTCAACCACCAAAAGATCTTCATGCTCAAAAACAATTCTCTTTACAATCTGCTTGCCAGTGTTCATTTCTATTCATTCACCCAAGGACCCT
The DNA here is from genome assembly GCA_013399715.1 of Alectura lathami. NCBI lineage: Eukaryota > Metazoa > Chordata > Aves > Galliformes > Megapodiidae > Alectura > Alectura lathami. The sequence continues at coordinate 287,905 of VXAV01011664.1, forward strand.
AAGTGTCTTACACAGCTGTTTCTAGGTGAAAAGGAACCACTTATTTGCCTCAAACCTTGTTATTCTTGTTAATTCAGTCTCCTGCACTCAACAAAGAGCTGGTTGCCCTCAGATGCTCCCTGTGAGGTGGTATGCAAATGCCCCATCTCCAGGCAGCTGAAATTTTTAGTGGAAGCTGGATTTGTCCTTGCTTTTAAAAGGATTATCAAGGAGAGCCAGTTCCCAAGTCCAGGTTTTAACAGACTGAGTGTGGTTTAGCAGAGCTATCCCCAAACTGTAATTAAAATGCTGCTGATTCTGAATTTCAAAAGCAGCTCCACATCCAAATAGCCGTGCATCTATCCACTTTCATCTTACACATGACTGACCCGAATGGACTCTTAGCGCCTCACATGTTGGAAAGATGAGTCCTGTCTTCAGCTCCCTCCAAAAATCAGAGGTAAGAAAGGACATAAGAGGACATAACTCTTGACTCATGCTTTCAACATTTCAGCTCTGCAGGGATCATCCTCTCCAAATAAACTTACAATCAATAAAAGGAATTTAATTACTGTGGCCCTTCAAAATGGCATCAAAGCCACAGCTAGTGACTGCTTTGTATCAGATACAGCAGGAAATGTAAGCTAGATTTGAACTCAGTGTTTCGCTGCCTTTCCCCAGAAGGGGTTTAGAAATGGGCCAGCATCAGCTGAATCCCCCAGAGGGGGGTAGCACATGTGGCACCACAGGGAATGCTTTGTCTCAAAGATGGTTTCCCCATTCCGCTGTGTCTCCTCTGCATCACCCTGCGTGTCAGTCCGTAGGCTACTCTGTCAGCCAGGAGGATGTACTGTCATGAATAAATACACAGGCAGCCTCTCCAAGCTGGCTTTGACACAAAGAAAAGTGTTCAGCTTCAGCAGAAAGTATGGGAAATTCTAACGTGGGAAGGGTGGGGAGGAAAGAAAGCGCTAATCAGCTTGTCTGTCAGCCTGCCTGTTTCTGACCACTGCCTATCTGTTTATGCTATGGCCATCACTGCAATATGCTAGTCCTGATGTTTGCTGCATCCACAAATCCTGCTAATGAGTTAAATACAACTAAACAGTCACTCCTTACCTCCACTGCAATGTAATAACCTCTGTGCTTTCACTAGATAGGATTTACCAGATACTGACGTGATACACAACTGTTCATAACAAACACAACACATGAACACACAGTGTGAGCTGTAACTTACACAGCAGAAACTCCGGAGCGAATGCAGGTAGCCAGAATACAATTACTTAAGCTGGAATTTAGCCAGGACAATGGGGTTAAAATCCCTATTTGTTTGGATTAATTTAATTGCTAAATATATTATTTCACTAGTTGTGGAAACAACATTTTTGTATTAGCTGTCAGGTTAAATAGCACTTTTATTGCAGTACTTCTGTCTCTGCAGTCAATTCTGCTTTTTATTTGACTTCCAGGTCTTTTGCATTATCCTTGTCAGCCTTGAAGCTGCATCTTCTAAGGACAAGTACAAAAAGCCATAATATTGGGGGGAAAAAATAGGGCAAAACAACCAGTGCAAATTCATCTGGCACACACTACTTCAGCCAAAGAAAGCTGGCAATAAAAGTGAAAACATCCTTGTAGTGGCTATATTCTTTCATTTAATAACATCATGGAGAAAAATGGTCACAGATCCTTCAGCTGTTGAAATAAAATTAGCTTTTATTACAGTTTTAAAAAGTAAATATCAGAGTACAAACACAGCATTGCTGTGGCATACCCAAAGGCATATACCAGCTATCTGCTGTATTGTAATTTTACATTATTCCTATTTCTCACAGGACTAACCCTGCCAAACTCAAGTATGAAGGGATTTCCCCTACCTCACCCAGGCGTGGCACGATGCATAATGTCACAATAGGAACTCCTCAAGAGTAGCCTCACGTATTCGCACCGAGGTTTTCTATCCTGCCCTGTCATGCTCCTTACATTCTGGCCTTCTCATTTTCCCTGCTGATGTACCAAATCCTGCTACCTGCAAAAACTTTGTGAATTTCCCTGGGAGATGATGAGCGCAATGTCCCTCATGAACACATGCAGCCCCACAGTTTGACAGAAAAATCTGGGATGCCTAAAGGTGCATTTTGCAGGTTATCTAAACAAAATGCTAAAAATGTAAGTTTTCATATACCTATTGCCTGTAAACTGAGGTGTGTAATTGCCAGCTCAGAGGGAATCATTGAAAACTTTTAAAATTCACCCAAAATATCTCTTTTCTACAAAAACAAAAAAAGTGTCAAGAGTGTAAAGTTGATATAACAGCTTCCAGAGCTTGAAGGAAATGCCAGCTCACTGACAAACTAGGTTGTAGCCTGGAAAGCACTTTTATTTATTTATTTACTTATTGTGGACTAATCTGCATGGTAGGCAGATCCCTTTTCCTGGAGGAGAGCACCCATAGGGTGGTAGAGGAGGATGCTTCAAGTCTTGCAATAATGGGCTCAAAGTAACGGAAGAAGGATCAAAATTCAGAAAGGCCCAGTAAAGACATGAACCTTCCTGAAAAGCATTTCTCCAAAAGTTCTCTAACGTAAAGATTCTGAGTTTTACAGAAGCAGAACTGGAGGAAACCTCTTGAGATTCAGCCCCTCACTGTCACATCACCATATCATATAATTCTTTTCCTAAACTTCCAGAAATCATCCATTAGTTACGTTTGTTTTGGAAGAGAATGGTAGAGAACTTTATTCCTCTAAAGTTTAAAAATGTCTAAAGTCTGTTCTAAACTTACCTGCAGCTGTACCATCCAGGTATGTTTCTTTACGTGTCCTGTGTGCAAGAGAATTAAAAGGAGAGGGAAACACAGGTTTGAAAAATATTAACTGCCTATGGCTCTTCTGAAGTAGAGATCAAGAGCAACTGCTCATTAACTCACGGTAGAAATGCAGCTTTACAAGCTGTCATGAGAAAGAAAGCCAGGGAGCAGGCAGTTCTGTGAGGGGGAGTGGGTGGGGAGCCAGGGATACCCCAGGTCAGGGCAGTGCCTTCAGCACCCCGGTGTCCATCCCACAGTACTCAGACTGGCAGCTCTCGGCTGGCCCAGCTTAACTCCTGAGCAACAATGAACTTTTCTTTTTTTTTTTGGTAACTCTTCACAAATATAATGTATGGCCATTCGATATGCATCATGTCTATCACTTTGCATTACTGTAAGAAGCAGTTCAATTCCTGGCAATTTTTCCTAAACAATACTTATCCTTCTGTACTATTCCCTTCCTACTGCTGACAAATCATGAGAAAGTAGATTAGGACACTCCTTCTTACACCCTCAGTGTTGGGCTTAACGTTCCACAGTATAATTAAAAATATATATTTCTTTTTATCTCACTTTCTTTTTTTTTATTTTTTTATTTTTCCACCCCAGGATTGACCTTAGCTACAATTGGGATGTCACAGTTGAGCTGCCGGCTGTAGCGACCTGCTGTCTGAGATGCTTCTCGTATGATATACCTGAAGATGGCAGAGGGTTAGGCAACAGGTACCTCTATCCTTTTGACTGGAACTTCCTTTGTTCCTTGTTCCAATTTTGTTCCTTTTGCAGTGACAGGTCTAAGGGCATTCTTAAACATAATTTTGATCCAAAATCTTTTAACCGTTTCTTGCTAACATTTCAGTTGTCAGAATTGTAGTATGCCGGGCATCATCATTTCAAACTTTAAAAGTGTTTCCTATAGAATACTTTAGATTATATGCAATAATCATTCTATAGTTGAAGTATTTTCACTAACTTGATTGACACTTTTTTCAGAACTAAAAATTCCTTATGACATGTAGTGAAACTGAAATATTCAAGGAAATTAAATTTCAGGCCAATATTTATTTGAAAAAATTGAAGTACAATAAAATCTAAAGAGAACACTCTCTGAAGGAGGGTTGTGTGATATTTTAGCATGCATTGCTTTTTTCCAAAGCTTAAACCGAAAACAAGCAAACAAACAAAAACCACTTGAACTCTAGCCAAATTCCAAATTAAATAATAACAATAAAAAAGTTAGGGCATAAGAATCTCATATTTTATGAAACAAAGCTTTCTTTCAACCAACCCAGTCTAATGAAATGTCATTGACCAGGCAGAAGTGTTCATACCACAACCTCACTGCATTAGCTCCTCCAGCCATGCAAACCTCCTCCCTTGTTTTTAGTCTTAGATCAACACTTCCTGAGAAGCTGGACCTCTCCTTTGAGGGACATTCATCATGTCATTGAGTCTCTCGAGGCTTGATGGATATGAATACCAGTGTTGTTCCTTGCCTCTGTCTCTGCTAACCTCCCCTAATGAGAGTTTGCCACTGTCCAATAGAGATTTTTTCTGAATGCCGTTTGTGATCCTATATACAATTGCCCTATGCTGCCAGTTAGCAAATATTTTTCATCTCCTACAGTACAAAATGGGAGGTGGTGCACAGACCTAAAGCAGCAGAACAGCTGGCAGGGCTGGCTCAGGTGATGCAAAAGGATGCCCAGAAGTACATCCATGGTCCACCTCAGTAGCTTTCCGGACCTGGAGCAGCTTCTTAGCCATAAAACCTTCAGGAACCAATGCTGTTTTTGTAACTATATGTAATCATTGGGAATATGAGTGCCACCAACCTGTGTAATGGTGCTCCAGAAGCACATTCTCTGTCTTACAGAGTTAATTTTTTCTGTGAGTCTGGGCTTGTTGCCTGAGTATATTAAGCTCAACTAGGAGCAGCTTGACAAGATGAATGAAGTACAAAACCACAGTTTTTATCATCCTGAGTTTCTGCCTATTTGCAGGCCAGCTCCATAGCTAAACTGCACGTGGTCTGGGTATAATTTCCTCAGGGATTCAAGCAGTAATTAAAATAAATTATAATTAATGACTGACCAAGCCCAGAACACTTCATGCACCTTAACAAAACCAGAAAGCAGCTGATAACATTAAAATAAATGAAACAATATGCTTATTCATCAAGCTCACTTACCAGCAACATAAAAGAGAAACATTTTAAAAAAAAATTCTTATAAGCTACTGATATGAAGTATTTTGAGCTCTGCTGGGAGAAAATTCTTGCAAGGTTTCTAATCAGCTGGTATCCATGTCTTCAGGCCATCCTCAGTCCCTACCAAACATGCATGATTTCTATCCTCCCACAGCAAGGGAGGTATTTACAGTACAGAGTACTTCCAGATCTGGAGTGGGGTGAGGTTATTGTTCTGGATTTAACAAGGAATTTAACACAGCTGGGAAGCCATACAGGTGTGATTAGTAAAGCCACCTAAAATGAGCTTAGTGCAAGCCACTCATTTCATTAGTTCCCCATCATCCAGGGGTGACTTTTCCCCCCACAGCCCCCAGAACTGCTAGGCTCATTGGCCCAAATTACCTGCCCGAGCAATCTTCCTGCCTTGAAATTCACCAGTGTGCTGGTAGCACTGAGCTGCACGTGCACAGGCCACGCTGTGCAGAAAGTCACACTGTCTGAGTCTGCATGTTTGTCCCTCAAGTACTGTCTGTTTCAAGAAACCAGGGATGTATTTCCTTACATAATTTTCTCCATTTGTTCACACTAAGTCCTTTAAGCTTTAGATTAAGCACTTAAGCCTATAATAGAAGAGACAAGGAAAACAGTAAACTGTTTGTTTAGTCAAAGGAGAGAAAGGAAAACCTACAGATTGCACACCGTTTTAATTCCTCCTCCGCATGTCCAAAGTCTCTGCAGGCTTCTACATTAAGATTCCCCAGTGCAAACTGTACAGAACATGCCTCTGCATCCCACCCCAGCTATGGCATACAAATCCTGGAAAGATGTGGAGGATAGCATATGAGGACAAGTTTACTTTTTCCATCAGACCGTGCATGAAGCTAACAGGATAGCTTGGAGTTTTCAACGCTTACGACTTGTACAATATAATTACAGGTCACAGAGACAAGAGGTCAAAATGGATGCAAGCCCTTTTCCCATCAGATCTGCTTAAAGAAATTCGACTCACCCACCCAGAAGCAGAGAGGCAACTTGGCAAACTGGATGGCACCAGGGTGAAAGGATTTTCAACAGAAATGTGGCTGCCACCAGGGAATCTGTAGCTCGTCTCTTCACTGACTGACTTGTTACTCAAAGCAATTCCGGTGAAACCAGGTTGCCATACCACTACAAACCCAACATGCAAGTGGCATCAGTGGTTTCTCCATGTCTGATTCTACCACTTCCTAAAGAATTACTGAAGCCTTCTATCCCCTGTGTCACTGTTGACCACAACAACCTATCCCAAAGCCAACTTCTGTAGCCACTCAGATGTGCTTCACACTTAAGTACAGACAGGGCTGTGGGCTTTTCTCTTTTCAGCTTTTTATGCATCAAGGCCGGTCTGGCATAAAACAGGACAGGACAGAGTTCATGCTGCCTCACAGCAGTGAGTTCCTCTGATTTACATTCTTTGTAAGGTGTTGCTTTGCAACTTTACATATATTATATTGTAATTTGACAGTTGCATTAAATTCTTTTGCTCTTGGAGAGAAGCAAAATGAACACAATTTGCCTTCCCTGTAACACTGATTATTTAGTGCAGCTATAGCATGGCCTTGGGTCTCTATGTTAAGGAGTATTAATCTCCATCTGTCTTCTTGTGGAAGCCTTTTCCATACCTCTAATCATTTTTAGCTCTCCAGACACCTCTGTTTCTGCTGTACACTTCAGATAAGGAAAAAAAAAAAAAAAAAAAAGAAAAAAAAAAATTNAGAAAGAAAGAAAAAAGAGAAGGAAATCAGAAAAGAAAAAAAAAAAAAAAAAAAGAAGAATGATAATCTATATTTATATACCATACAGAGAGGCTATATGCAGCACAGAAAAGAAAAGCCAATAGGGAAGGACTACAGGAACATCACCTACTTAAAGCAATGCCATACATAGACAGTGAAGGCTTATAAAATAATGAGACTTGTAGCAATGACTCAAAGTGGGTATTATACACTAAATGGAGAGGTGTTGCAGCAGCCTGCCCAAGAAAAAGATTTAACAGTTATTTCAGAAACACTCCTGAAGCATTCAACCTGATATGCAGCTATGTTAACAAAGGAGGCAGACAGGATGCTAGAACGTCTTGCTAGAGGCATACAATGTACATCAAAAGAATGACGGTTAAATTACTAAACAAAGCACTCCATGTGGACCAAAAATAGAGTCTTTTTCCATCCTTGCAATAAGTTGTAGATAGCAGGTAAATACCAGCATGTTTCTAGCTTTATTCCTTCCTTTCATGTTAGTCTTTTTCTTCCCTGTAACAGTATCTGTCCAGTAAAAATATTATTCACAGCAATTCTTCTCTGCATGCACCGTAACTCCTAACGGCTACGATTTTTGACACAAAATACACTTCAAACTTTCCCCCTCCCCCAATGTTTTGTTCATTTCTAAGCTGTTCATTAGGCAAAACTACACAAGGAATGAAGGAAGGGCTCCTTCTTTCTTCTTTTCGAATTTCTCAATTAGGCAGATCACTGATGTTAATAACCACAGACCTAGACTGATAAGGGAGTAGCTGAGCATCTCTTCTTCTGTACCGCTGCAAGCAGCCATGACTTACTTCTCTCCAAAAATGCTTTGGAAACAAGCCCAGGTTGTTCCTCTGTTGAGAAATATGTATTGCTTTGTTCAAGGGAGCAATAAATAATATAAAGGGGTGGATGAAAATAAATACCTCAAATTGAATGGAATATAAAGCAAAGTGAGATGGTGGAAATCACTTTCAAATTCTGCCAAGGTTTGAGGAAATGAAGTCCATTTGAAAGGAGAATTTTCCTCTCAGTTATATTGCTCTAGATCAAAAGCCAGTGTAACAGATTGCTGTGTACAGGACAGATATAATTGGAAACAATACGCAGCCTAAGTATTTCCAACCCTGAATGTTAACAAGGCATACAACTGATCTAAAAAATATCATGAGATATATCTAAAATTAATCTTTCTTTTAAAAATAAATTAATTAATTAATAAAATCGAATTTGCTTGCCTTCTGATTTCTGAAACTATAGGAAAGAATCAAATTATTTTCATAATCTTCTCCACCAGTATGAAAAAGCAAGCAATCAAACGTACACACACAAGCATGTATATGTCCAGAAAAAGCATTTTAAAATCACCTGACTCTGGGAGCTGAGAACATAAGAGAAACACTTTCTTGCAGGACTTAGGATAAAAGACACAATGGTTTCCAGCACCTCAGTTCATTTGTTCTGAACAAGCTTTCAGTTACATTGATGCAATTCAACAGAGGGAGTTTTGAATAAGGTTACAACAAGTTTTGTGATATTTCTTTAATGATCATGCACATGTTTTTAGTACAGGACAATACCAAATTACTAGTGGTGCATTATGAGGATCTGGTTTTAATCTATTACACTTATTCTCCACCTCAGCAGCAATTCTTGTATTACACCATGAGATCAGGAACAGACCCTAGCATGGAGAAAAGGTGGAAAAAGAGATTAAAAATGCCAGTGAAACTTCCTTGTGGAATATGGCATATTGGACTCACATGATGAAGTAAGATATTTGTTCCTCTGATTTTCATGGGAAGATTTTACTGAATTACTTGGAAGACTGACAATTGTATAATTGCACCTACTGCTTCTATTAACATCTTACAGCCTACATTGCTTCTATACTGATGAAAGCAAGGGCTGACTGGGAAATAGAGGACCTGGAACAAACAACTGCCATCTGAGGGCTCAGAAATACCTTTTTCCACCTCACCCTGACATCCCCTAAGGAAATGCTTTGCCCTCTCTACACACTGAATGCCTCCAAGCCTGCCTAAGTACCTAGTTTTTCTCTTTCGGATCTTCTAAAATGACAAGCTGATAAGCCATCACTTGGAAGAGAAACAGCCATTTGGTGGATTTATGAAGCAAGCTAAAAAATTGTATGGTACCTAAATATATATATTTAGGTATTTGCACTGTGGCTTCATAGCCATGTATAGGGTCCCTAGAAAAATAGGTCCAGGTAGTGATCTACCACTAAAATGGAAAAAAAAACAAAAAACAAACAAAAAAAAAAACCAACAAATTGAGGGTAGGGAGAATACTCAAAGTTTTGTAGAACATAAAAGATTAGGATGAATTTTAATTCCAGAAGTAGAATATCTCTACTATTATGGAAAAGAGACTAGAGTATTTATAAATGCAGCAATATACTTCCTAAGTGCAAATTGAATGGATATATTTAGCTTTCTGAAGGGATTCATGAAATTAGGTTCAAACAGAGGAAAACTGGCATGTGAAAACTGTTATTTCTTATAATAAATGAACAGTGAAACAAGCATATTTTTGTAAGAGGGTATATCTCTCACAGCGTACTGATGAACAAGACACAGCTCAATGGTGGGGGAAGTCCAAAAAACCCACCCACATAGAAAATTTTCTTCATTGTTTTATGAGTAATCTTCACAGCTAGAAAAGCCAGCAGCCACACCTGGCCCCCAAGGTCAAGGAGGTCGCAACTGCTCTCTTTAAATTCTGCTATCTCCAGTGTGATTGCTTTCACAGAGCCTCTGGAGCCGGCTAACACTGTCTTGGTCACTGGAAAACAATGTGTGCCAGCCCAAATTGATTGTGAATGCTGCTTTCACTCTAAGACAATCAACAGCCCTGCTTTGTCTCTGTTAGAAGCGGTTTACCAGCTCTGGAAGTGTGTTTCTGAACTGCAGAGTGAGCCTGAAAACCAGATGTGAGAGTAGCAGGGGCTGCACCGGTAGAGCTAGCAGCTGAATTTGCCCCACTTGCTAGGTTCGCTGTCACTATGGAAACCTGAAAAATAGAGCAGATTCTTTCCCCACCTCTATGCTAAATTATGTTGGTGATGCGGAAGAAAGGCTGGTAGCCAAGACCCACAGAAAATTCTCAGGCAACAAGAAAGTATCATTAAGCTGGAGTGAAGTTTGCAAACAGCTTTATTGTGGAAGGGAAAAATCTTAAGACAATACCGGAGTTTTCTCAAAAAGCATTTAAAAATCCTGGGAATTGAAAGTTCAGATTGTAGCAAAAAGAGATAACAAACCAGAATGCCACACCAGAGCTATCTGCACAGAAATGTGTATTTAAAGTCACTATATTTTGTCCTCTCCTGCATAAGCCATTCACCTATCTGCAATATCTGAGTCTTGTGTAGACAAGACATATTTTGTTGAAAGTTTTCCCTAAAACCTAGAAGCAGTTCATAGGCTCTGATGAGAAGAAACGTAAGTCTCTTCCCTTGGATTAGTTTACTCAAGCTGAGGGGCTGAGCTCTGGTGCATGTGACATTACAAGCACACAGAAGGAGATAGTTGTCAAGACCAAAAAACCATCATGACTGTGCAGTCTGATTTTCAGCATAACAAGATACAGAGAGTTTCATGTGTAATTTCTGCCTCAAGCTGTGGTCGAGCTGGAACGTGCCTTTCATAAACCAGGGAATCATAGAATGGCTTGGGTTGGAAGGGACATTAGAGATCACCTAGTTCCAACCCCCCTGCCGTGGGCTGGCTGCCACCCACTGGATCAGGCTGCCCAGGGCCCACCCAGCCTGACCTTGAGCACCTCCAGGGATGGGGCACCCACAGCTCCTCTGGGCAGCCTGGGCCAGGGCCTCACCACCCTCTGAGTGAAGAATTTCCTCGTAACATCTATCCTAAATCTCCCTGTTGTCCTATTACTGTGAGACCATGTCAAAAGTCAGTCTCCCTCCTGTTTATAAGCTCCCTTTAAGTCTTGGGAGGCCACAATGAGGTTTCCCTGGAACCTTCTCTTCTCCAAGCTGCAAAGCTTTTAAATGACAGAAGATCTACACCATCCCCACCTCTATTCTGTGACTGTCTTGTGACCTGCACCATTAAAAAACATGAATGTAATTTGTAGAGATACACATTGTGTTTTTTGCTGCAATGCTCCCTTCTTTGCAAACTGTGGTACTTTGCATCTTATTCTGTCCCCATGAAGATTTTTATTGTGATTCATCAGCTTTCTTATCTTCATCTAAATTCTTAAAATAGACATTTTTCTTCACAGATTGTTTTCAGACCACCTCCAAATCATTTAATCTTTCCTGCTTTCCTCAGAAAAATCTAAGAGTTTCCTAGCTAAGAGTTTAAGCTGAAAAAAATGCTCAAATTGAACAAATGACCTTTGTAGCTTTTATATACTATGAAAAAAATCCTATTTCTCCCTGATGTCCAAAGTTGTAACCTCATGGTTTTACTGTGAGTCTCTTACTGCTTGATGTTTTTAATTAAAGCTTCAACTCTTGGAATCAAAGGACAACAAAAATCTCATGCTCCAGAAGAGCTTGAGCCCTCATGATAAGTAGTAAAACTTGAGCACATGACACAACCTCCACAAAAATACAGTCTCAGATGTAGTATTTTCAGGCAGCTGAATGACATATTTGAATGCACAGGAGCTGTACCGTTACCAACTGGAAGAGCAGGAATCTCCTCTTGCCAGCAGCTTCTCATCATCTCCTGCAGCAGAGCAGTTGGAACGACCCGGGATACCCTGAGACTTTGCCTTCAGCAGCCCAGGTCTGAAGCAGAAACTCTGCTTGCCCTTATCCTTGAAGGAGAAGAAACACTAAATGAGAAGCTATAGAACCTCTCTGTTTTTACATAGAACACATTTCTAGAGCCTGGTCTAGGACATCTCCAGTTCCAACAATCTCAATTTCCAAAATCATGTATTTCCTCAGGGAGAAGAAAATCTAAGAGACAAAACTATAGACAATAAAAACGTAAAGATGAAAGGCATAGTTTTACCTTCCTATGAGTCTTTCATTGTCCATAAAAGATAGAAGAAATTCTCAGGGAAAAGAGCAGCTAACAAAATCCTCTGAAAAAGCCTCCTGGCCCAAAAATAAAGTAGGCATATTTGAAAACAATCAGGTGTTCATGGGTTCCCCAGCTCAGGACTGGGTAGATTATAAACACCCATCAGCTGCAGCTCAGAGCTGAAACGATCACGGTACTATGCTCAAGGACAGAAGGATATCGGCTGAAAATGTTAGCAGGCAAACAGATAGGTCTCACATTGAGTCTATGGCAGAGCTTGGAGCATGCTTCAGCTTGCTAAATTGCCAACTGATGTCTTGTTATTCCTCAAAAAGTGAGACACAAAACAACTCACTAGAAATTTTCTGTTCAAATGCTGCCTAATGACTGGAACTTGAATCAATAGTTAAAAAAATATAAGGAAAGGTCCCAAGCATTTGACCAGCAACAAATAATTGAAAGAAGCCAACCAAACATTTACTCCATCCCCTCTACTTCACTTCCACATAGCAAATTCTTACTCCTGGTAGTAGCGAAAAGCTCTGCTGGGCACAGGGGACTGAGAGACAACTGCTGAGCAGCTGGGTAAGTAAGAGATTTCACTGCTTACCAATCTCACGTAAGCTCAGCAAAACAGCACTATTAGGGTTATATGATATATCAGTAAAAATACTAATTACAGAGGCCCAGACTCGAAGCAGTTTCTCAGAACAACATGCCTACAGCTAGCACACAGAACAAGCGTGCTTTACAGGGATACACATTCCCTACTAAACAGAAACAAACACACACAATTATTATCATTTAGAAAAGACAAAAGCTGTCAAAGCCGAGGAAACGCCATCAGTGCTCAGAACAGAGGCCTTTATTGTTTGCTACTAATTGCAAGGAAAAAGAATTCACAGACATTTCAAAGCAGCTGCTGTTTCGTCCTTAAAAACTCCTTTCCACTTAGAAAGGAAGATTTTCATTTTAACAGCCTCAGAAAGCTTTTATGGCTTTCTGCTATCCAAGGCCATTCAGATGTGTTATTTCTGTATTGATTGTGTCATGAGGTTCAGCAAAAAGGTCTAAGAAGCTAAGAGAAAAGCCTGTAACTAGAGAAATTACTGTTTAAGTCTCAGCAATTTCTGTTAAATTAAGGGTTACTTCTCCCCCCCACATATACTGGCCTTGTTAATTCTACTGGTAAAAATCTATGTAGACTCAATTGCTCAGGAGACTGCAGCTTGATGCTTTGAAGCTACAGGTTCCAGCTGCTGTAAATCATCTGTGGAGGGAAGCTGACTTACATTATCTGAGAATCTGGCCTGCTGTGGCTAAATACTCCCCATCTGGTTCAATCAGTCTCCCTTCTAGAAAGCCCTAAGGATCATCATTTCAAGCTGTATTTGTCTCTAAGACCTTTGTAATGTTGATATTGTGCATATGGCCAGGAATATCCTATCCTCTGCTATGCTGGGCACTGTCTCAGTGATGGGTGAGCTTGCTAGATGAGACTGAAGGTGCCCACCTGCTTAGCAACATCCTGCAGAAAATTATATTTCAGCTACGTTTCTTTTGAGGCGTTGATCCTGCTTTTATCAGCCTGCAAATCTGGCAGCCATTACCATGTGTGTCTGACTGTTAGTAGCTGGCATTGTTGTATTTATGGCATTAGATGAGAAAAAAATAACAACAAAAGCATCTGACTTCTTTTGTGAAAGTACTTAACTTAAATCTGCTTTTTTTTTTTTTTTTTTTTTGNCTTGTAGGGACCAGTGGCTGTTTTTCTGTCTCTAGATCTCCAATTAATATATCGCCATGAGTCTAACATCAAGAGCAGCTTTGCTCGAGCAAGGAGTGAGCAAAGCTAAGGCTAAATCAGCAGAAGAGAAAGAAAGGTTCAAAGATGCATCATGACTCAGGAGGCCGAGTTCAGTTCTTTTGTCTGTCACAGACTCTGTTTGTGTACCTAACGAAACTATACAAGGTCAAAGTGGGATGCAGGCAACTACAGAACGAGGGAGGCAGAACTGTAACCCTGAGAAAGCTTACACACATAGTGCTTTAAGCTCCTTGTCATCCTTGTCTGGACAGGCATCAGGATTGCTCAGGCTCGAAAGATACGACCAATCCCTCTACTGGCCCTCTCCCCTTCCCTAGGAATTTCTTGTTAGGTGTTCCAGAATAAAACCAACCGATGCATCAGATCTCTTTGAAAGGAGGTCTAACTGCCTCAAATTTTTAAAGCATCAGTAAAGATAGTGGCCTATTTTTGACAGCCATTAAGGGACCCAGCTCAAGAGAGCTAGGCTCAGTTCCCATATCTGCCAAAGGACATTCAGATGTCTGCCATCCTGCAGGAGCACCTCAGCTATCACTGTCCAGAAGGACTGAAAGAAGGGATCCCTCTAGCTCTGTTATTACTGTTTCACTTTGCAGGAGCAATTTCAGAAACTGTGTGCAAGGAAATGGTTCCCATACTGCTGGAGTTAGGATGCACTGAAGGGGGTCCTGGTTCATGCCTAGAATGCATTTCCCTCACACCACTGCCAGGCAGCACACTGTAGAGCTGAAGTCCTTTCTACTGTTTTTCCTGCTTTCAAGTTATTTCTGATGCAGGAGAACGGCTTTGGTGTGGGAAGGAAGGGGAAGGGGGATTAAACTTGGATCTTCCTGAACACGTAGTCAGGCCCCTAAAGTACTCTGAAGAGGAATGAAGACCTCCTCTATCTCTGATATTTTACAGGATCTGGAGGAACCCAACCAAGTACTTGGAATGTAGTGGCACACCCAGCCAGAGGACAACGTGGCTGATGGTCCAAAGCTGAACATCCTGTTTGAAAACCTAAGCCAGGTGGCCAAGGTGTAGTCTGACACATATCCTTACCCACAATGTTTCTTAGTCAGATAGCTCAAATCAGAGGCATCCACATGTACTGATTTTAGGCAGCTTCTCAGGAAGCTGGCTATTTTGGTTCCTGTTTTGAGAGGATCAGTCTGTCCTATATAGGCTCCTCTAAATGGAGGCTTGGTGTCTAACAGTGTTGTGGATCCCATATGGGCACCAGATGACTGCAAGGTAGGTGCTGCAGTACTGTAATTCTTTATTAGATTTGGCTTTTAGTGTTTCATCTCTCCATCTGTATTTTCATACTCATTTTAATTACTACAGAAAGATATTCAACACTGCACTGCTTTCCCAGAGCAGTTACCAACGTACTTAAGCAGGAACAAAGCACAATATGGATGTTTTTAATCTGATTTTATAAACTTGACACATAACTTTTGGTATAATTCTGTAAGGTATTGGTTAGAACTTAAATAGCATTTCAATTTTACATCTAGGGAGATAACTACATTTCTCACAGTAGTGGCTAGGTATACACGCAGGCAGCCACACTCTCACAGCTTCACTGTCACTAGTACACAAGAGAGCCAGCTTAGGGGAATTAAGGTGTGATTAACCCCACTGGATACCGATTAGCTCATCCAGCCAGGTGATCTATCAGAGGCCATCATTGAGGCCATGATATCTTGAAACACCATGCAGTGAACTGTGGCGGCTCACAAGTTACTACTTAGGTGTTCAAACATCTCTCTGTCCCAAGGGACAAAACCACATGTAGCAATCTTATCATCTGTTCCTAAAGAAGTCAACTCTGTTGGTCCAGTGGGGTTGACCCGTTGTGTGACAGATGCGGATCAGACATCTGAAATGGCACCTGCTCTCACTGCTCCCTCCTGGAAAGCCTTTCCTGCATGACAGGGACAGCTGCAGAGGGTGCTGCTCCTCTTAAGCCACCCACATTAAGCTGGGACCACACAGCTGCAGCCAGAGATGGAGCTCCAGTGCAGACTCAGCAGCTGACTTTCAGTCAGACAAAAGGCACTCCGTCAGCCCTAGCCAGCTTCTAAACCATGCCACAGAAAGGCTGGGTTTAAAAGTATGGACGTGGTTGCATACTAACTGCTTTGGGCAGCCAGCTGTTGTCTTCTGCAATGGACATGACCCCTGGGGCACCTGAGCCACCCAAGCCTGCTTTGAAAATGGAGTTTCTAGTTGTAAAAGAGATTATTGATAATTGAAATATTACCATGGAGTTTATCAAGGATTTGTGAGATCTGTGAGCCTTGCTATTTTTTAAGGTTTCTCTTAACACACAGCAGAACAGGGTGTTAGAAGCAATAACAATTTAAAAAGCCCAGTAATTCCGCTGGTGTCCTTGCTGTCCTGATGAAGCAAGGTGGAGAAGCAAGCACCTTGCCTCGCCTCGCCTTCCCTTGCCAGCACTGTAGCAGAGTCAGGGTGTGCTCATGGTGCGACTCTGTGCCCCCAGCCCTGCCCATCAGCTTCACTGGCAGCACAAAGACGACATGTCAAACTCTGAGTGGCAGAGGCTGAGGTTCAGGCACCTCTTTTATTTGGCTACAAGGATGACAAGCCTCACAGACAGAGGGAGCACATGGCAGGAGGCTGTAAGGGCTTAAACCACCTCTGTGAGATTCACCAGAGCTCCTTCTGCCAGGGAGCCTTGTGTGCTGCAAATTAAATTTTCATGAAACACTGAGAAAGCCTCATTAACATTTCCTTCGGAAAATGACAACGCTGGGTAGTGAGCTGTTCTCTGTTGTCAGCTTCTGCCACCAGCCCAGCTGCTGCTCATCCCACTGAACATGTGCCATAGGGCAGTTGGTGTCCTGTGCCACTGGGCAAATCCCAAATGGCAGACTGATAACTCAAGACTGATATTAGCTAGAGAAATACTATTCCTGACCAAAAATACAGAGATACTCCAAGGGTCTGAAGTCAGTTATTCAAACACGAAGGCTGCATGTGCAAACAGTGAGGGGATGTGTAATGAATCAGACAATACTAACAATGGATACAAAATACACAGCGCTAGCAAAAAAAAAAAAAAAAAGTGTTCACAGGTGTTAAATTCTTTTGTTTTATCTTTTTTTCCTCTTATTGTTCTCACTTCAAAAATGAGAGACAGCTTTTACAGCTGGAAGACAGAGTTGTGCACATTAATAGCCGCAGTGAAGGTCAGTAAGTCTGACTTGCTCACGTAATGCCTGAGTACGCTGGATCTCATTTCGTTTTATTACAATGGCAGAAGCAATGCTGATCAACAGTGTCATATTTCCTTTTCTTCAGCACAAAAGATGAAGCGATTGTTCCATGAGACAACAGTGGGGGAAGGAAACTAGGAAAAGAATAATCTACCCCGCAGTGCACTCACTACACGTGTTTCGTCCTTCCTCAGTTCTTCCTCTCCGTGCTGACAGTGGGGGCCCTGCATAACTACTCTAGGGTTTCGCACTGCTGTCCCAGGCTATTTCAGAGTCCTTTTTATACTCAGAAAATGCAGCTACTTGCATCATGAGGGCTTTCTGCATGGGAATACTGGGGAAACAGGATGGTATTTAATATTTCTGTCCTGAGTGCACCTCCATAAGATCACTCACCAAACAGATGCTGTGTCTTGCTTGTCCTGCACAACAGGTTTACCTTGTGAAACACAGCGTTGGACATGCTGCAGACTGATTCTCCAAGGATAAAGCAGGAGGAGCACAAGACTCAGAGGAAGCTTGCAATGCAGAATGAGTTGAAAAAGATTTCTGATACGTGAGGTTAATTCTCTTCCCACTGGAACCTTTTTCCTCATTGATTTTCTAATAATTCTCTTAAAGACCTTAAATTCTTTACTTCCTTGCTACACTGCCGCTCCTGAGATAAACACTGCGTGGCCTATGCTGCCTGGGCACAGGCATTACAGCCACAAATAACTACAGAAGAGGCAAAGGGCTTGGGCAGTGACAATGATTGGTTTGGTCTCAGTGAGGGCAGCAAAAGAACTGGGATTCTTGGAGAAGAGCAATTATTCTTGAGACAGTCTGGATGGGCCTCAAAGCATAGTTCGCTAACTTTCCTCTGTACACACCTTCACTTTTCCTAATATTGATTTCCTGCATGTTAACAAGACTATTAGGAACATAACAGGAATGCCGTTAATAACCCCACACTGGTGTTCACTCAGCAGTGATCAGACAGAAAGAAGCAAACCCTGAACACCAGAGATCACAAACTGCGTCAGAGCAGCAGGCACTACTTCTGCCCAGGAGCTGTTTTTCCTCCTGCTGCTGCAAGAGGGTGCATATCAATGGAAAAAGTAGCTGTAGACGATCCATATTTCTTCCCCTCATCTTACTGAAGTAGATTTATATACACCCTGCCCTGCCCCACCCTCCCTTAATGCTACAGGAAAGGGAGAGAAGCAAAGGACTGGATTCCTTACTGGTGTAAAGCAGCCTACATGATTAAGGTTTGAATCAAATATTCCACTTACCTGTGAGTCCTAAAAGGCAGTACGTGTTTTCCTGTGACATTTCTTGGAGCTTTCTGTTCCAAGTTCCTTTTCACAATTTTTCACCTCCTGTCTTATCAAAGGCTTTAGAACAGTTCCTCAGGGAGCATCTACATGGTACAATGAAGTGTTTTTCAAGGATAACAGAGTTAGCCCTGGACTAATAGAGTTATCAGGAACAAAACAGCTACATCAAAAAGGCTACTCTGCTGGTGTGGTTCTGCTGACCGCAGAGTAGGGTGTATGGGCCTGCCTGGTGAGTTACAGCAATACAGCCTGGCACCAGCTTTATCAAAGCTAGTGCTCATCTCCTCCCTGGGTTGCCTAGCTCTTTGATGACTCATCAAAGCCCCTTGAGAAGCCTTCAGGGTGTAAGGCTCTTTCACCTGGTTTCCTTCCATTTGCCTTTCTGGAAGAGTATGGCTCTGTTGCAGGACAGACAGAGATGTCACTGGCCAATTAGGATGCCAAGGACATTTCACAAGGTGTTAGACACCTGTGTTCAACCCTCTGCCTATCGATGGGATGCCTAGTGTCCTCAACATACTTTCAGCAGTGGGAATCCAAACTTTACATCCTAACCATCTCTGCCAACTTGCTTGACAGTCATATGGCAAAAGAGCATAACTTAAAATAAAAAATAAGAATTGAATTCCTAAACATCACTCTCTTATCTGAGCGAGGAAGCTCAAGGGGAAGGCCGCATGGGAGCTATTTAGCTCATTTATAAGTGAGGCTTACCAAAGGCAGCAAAGTGGTCAGCACAGAGAGGAGTGTACACATTTCTACGAGTGAGCTGTAATTCTTGCTCGGAGCAAGCATCTCCTGAGAAGTGAGAGCTCTTTTCTCTATGTGGCTGCTACAGTGGCTGCTGCCTCCACTGAAGGGGTCAGCTGGTGACCTGTTTTGGTGTTTGCTCATCAGGAACTGCAGCGGGACACAGCTGTTTGGTGTATATTACAAAACCCTGCACCATAATTAGCACTTTTAAGTTATTAGTCACCTGAGAAGAAATTAAACTGTGGTCTGAAAAGGAATATTTCTATGTAAAATACCAGAACCTGCAGCCTTCCACTCACCTTTCCTGCTTCTGCAAAGAGCTGGCTGCAGAGCATGCATGCCAGAGCTGTTGTAAAGGGGAAAAATGAGGTTTTATGTCAGCTGTGGGAATTATCCTGTTGTATCATCCCCTTCAC
The DNA here is from genome assembly GCA_013399715.1 of Alectura lathami. Classification (NCBI taxonomy): domain Eukaryota; kingdom Metazoa; phylum Chordata; class Aves; order Galliformes; family Megapodiidae; genus Alectura; species Alectura lathami. The sequence goes on from VXAV01011664.1 coordinate 307,253, forward strand.
AATGTGCTTCTGCTTTTTTAACAGGAGTGGGAAACACTGATAGTATATTTATGCTGAGTTTTGCCACTGCTGAAATGCAAACTGCAATTTTGTCACAAAATGCAGTATTTCTGAATTATTGCTCTTTCAAGCCCCAGAGGAGCACCGGAGGAGCACTTCCAAGAGTCCTTTTTATTTTAGATTGTTTGCATTTTTCCCCAAGACTAGTCAGATAGATCTAATACATTCCTGATGTAGTGATTTGCTGCTTTATATTTTTTCCTCAAATGACCCATACACCCCCAAAAAATACCTTTTAATTTTCTTATAAACTATTATTAAGCTATTCCTAATTCATAAAATTAATTAGCTCTGTTTCTTTCCTTTTCTTTTTTTTTTTTTTAAAACAAGGCAGTTAGACGAGTAGACCAGACTCCAGGTAAATATCTGTGTCTACGACACTAAACAGAAAAGTTTCTTTGTCTAGGTGTTTAGCAACTGCTGCTGAGAGCAGCCCTAGGCAGTGGCTGCAGACAGTGGGGAGGCAGAAAATAGTTCCTCCCTGGCTATTTTCCCTGAGTTTTCTTCCCACCTCAGTGAGAACAGCAACAGCCAGGGAAGAAATGTTGGAAGGGGCACTGTCCTGCCTCCAGGAAGCCACGGATATTCCCCATTTACTGGCAGATGATCCCTGCTCCATACAAGCCAGGGATTTCCCCACAGCTGTGCTACACTGCTGGGCTTCTGTTCACACTGACCCTGATCCAAAGCTCTCACTGAAGCCAAGAGCATTTTTTTCCAGCGTCCTCACAGGGTTTTGGATGTGGCCCATTACAGGCAGTAGCACTGGCTGCAGCCAAGATCTTGGCTTATGTTTTGCAGGCAATGGGAATAGATTATCGGAGTTATTTTTTCTGCCCATAAAATCAACACAATATCTTCTGATATTTCTTGTCTCTCTCTGACAGAGAGTTTTTGTTGTGTTTTACGCCTGACAAAGTTTCCTGGGAAATATTAGATTTCATATCTGTTTTTCTCACTGAAATGTTCTCTCTGGGATGCTTAGACACCAACACATTTATATCCAAGGGATCCTGAGGAGGTTAGCCAGAGGTGATTACGTCTCAAATGATGTTGTACTATAATTGCTCAGGATATCAGCTTAAATGAAATAATCTGCGCAGGAGAGAAGAAACAGTAAAGCTAAGGAAGGAAATTGCTGCTATAATTACTAGAGTATTTCTCTTTGAGGCATTAAAAACAAATGTTTATAACATAAAAAGCCTGGAGAGGATGGCATGTGGCAACTACTGACTGGATGGCAGAGCTTCTCTTACCTTACATCAGCTGTAATACGCTTCCTGAGCATTAATAAATGGATGGTAAGAGTAGAAGGTAGGAGGGTAGATAGAAAATGTCCCACAGTGATCATCCAGCTCAAACACTTTATAATTAGTTATAAAAATATATGAGACAGGTACTCTCCTTTAGGGTCTTTTACCACTGAAGTTCAAGCTTTACCATCAGCTTCAATGGTGGCATGATCAGACTCACAGCCAACAAGGTGAGATGGATAGCAATTCATTCCTTACAAACAACTGCCTCGCTTTTTCCCTTTGATCCTGTTTGTCTTTCTCCCTGCCAGATTGTTCTGAACAAAAACAAAAAGGACCTGAAAATCTCACAGTGAGAACAAACTCCTCTTTCTAAACATTTCAATACAGTGCAAACTTCTTTCCTCTACAGTTCTTTTACCATTTCCAGAGATGCAGTTTATTGGCAGCTCAGAGAAATGCATTAACTGTGGATCTGACACTTCAAAACCTTTTATGCTTTATCATGCAGGTTCATAATAGAGTTAACCTCAGAGAGAAGACACGCATGGTAAAAATAAGAAAAAAATTATCACCCAAGGGAACGTGTCCGGAACTGAACCCACCAGACCCTGAGAGTGATCAGATATTGGAGTTTTCAGACACTGAGCAGAGCCCTAAAGACTTCTTTGTTTCACAGTCCACCTTGGTACACAGGATTACAGGACTGCATCTTATACCTGGGGTATGTCAGTGTGACAGGTCCTGAAGAGGGACAGGATACAGGACATTTTCTAGCTAAACTCTCAGTGCCATCGATGCTCTGAAGACATGAACTCCTTGGGGACCTGCCAGAGAACTGCAAGGAAACCTCTGAGCAGCTCTGTTTTAACCTTTTTCTTCAGATTTTCTACAGCTTCCAGCAGGGTGACCAATGACAGCAAATGGACTGGAAATTCCTCAGTTTCAGGATTATTCACCATTTTTGCTCAAGCTGCTGTAGTTTTGAAACAGCAGATTCTCAGGGAAAAGTATGGCGTACAATGAAGTACGAGAGAAAATACACTGGAAGTTGATGAGTGGCTCAGGTGAACATCATCCACCTCTCTTAAGAGCAGAGTGACTAATGATTGCTACCCAGCAGGGAGGTCACTCTGCCCTAACAGGTGGTGTCAGGACTAGACAGGGATGCAGGCGTACCTAGCATGTCAATCACAGCTAACGAACCAGGGACACTTTCATAAATACAGCCCCCAGTTGTGCTCAGAAGAGACCTATGGCCTTGTTTTTGCAGTATGCAAACAGCCCAGCTTTATTTTGCCTGTTTGTAGATGACCCCCATGCATGGCTGTGATCCCTGAATGACTTCTGAGATCACAGTAATATCTCTGGAAGAGATGAGCATGGACGGCCTTGAACTTGAGAAACTGGGTACTTATATCAGGTGATGAACAGCAGAGCTTCGTTAGCAGCCCCCAACATTCTGGTCTGACAGGTGCTGGTGATTCATGATTTAAAATACTACATCATTATAATAATTTGATTCTGCCAGGATAGGCGACAGTGTTTGGTTTGTTTCAGATATTTTCATTTCATTTCAGGAGAAATACCAGGCACAGATTAGCAGGAAGGAAGGAGAAGCCTTCACAGCCATTCCAATGCAAAGCCATATGTTTAGGTGCAGTGCAGGAAGCATTGCAGACATTGAGGGTAGGTACCCTCCTGAAAACCAGAGCCACATAAGCCTGCACTATTTTACAAGTACGTGATCAACTGTAACTCCTTCCCCCAGTAGGGATCCACTACATGTGTTCCTCTCTCATCACTTCCAAGTCCTGCTCTGTTGCCATACATCAGGCCTCTATCTAGAATTTCTGCCCTCTCTCTCTTGCAGTGCTTCCAAAGTACACGAAGCCTAGAGCAGACATGAAAGATGGATTCATTCCTATGTGCCAGCTGTATTTAATGCACAGATTCCATCCTCCTCTCAACATGGAATCTTGCTTTTCTGCCCAAAAACATGAGGAGCAAGCGCTTTCTCTATAAATACACATTCTTCAACATATTTGTTTGAAGTTATTATCCTGAATTGGAGCACCAAAGTTATAAATTCATAAGTGTTTTCCTTTCTAGTACTTGACTTGTGTATATATATATATATAATCCCTGAATATGTTCAAAGCCATGGTATGCTAAGCATGGTATAAACACATTTGAAGAGAATTTGTACCTGAGAGCTTGGAGCCAAATAGACGAGACAAAGGGGGAGGAAAAGAGGGAACTGTTACCCCACTTTACAGAGACTTGGAAAGATTGATGTGGCTTGCTCAAACCCAAGTAAAAACTCCAGGGAATTGAACAGAGACCACTGGAGTCCCAATACAAAATCTTAATTACCAAATCCAATTTTCCACTCTTCCTTTCATATGGCTTTTTCATACATTAAAACACTTCACATAAGCTTCACTTCTTTTTTCCCAGGAGGAATAGCAAAGGCTGCAAGTTGCCCTTGTTAAACTAGGTTGCACAGCCAAACAAATTTAAAATGATATCTCAGCAAGATTTTGCAACCTGCCTGTGACAAATAAAAGGACTTTCACCCTGAAAACATGTGAGCGCTTGGGAAGACTAGCTGAAAGAATTTAGCAATGCTCTTAATGAAAGAACTGAGCTACAGTATGTATATGCATGAGCTCATGTATTATTTAAACCATTATGATCAGAATAAGCATTGCGAGCACAGTACTGAAAGTGTCACTAGCACTCATGCATTGAATAATTTGCCCTCATAAAGGTATAATAATGTGTTCATCAGTTTTATTTGTACTCCCAAAGCAGTAATAGCATAAACAGAAAATAACCCTATATGTTGCAAAAAGAACATAAATATAAATCTAATTATATCTTTCCTTGATATTATGACCAAGAAATGATGATGCTTGCTGAAGAATAACATTTGAGACTAAGCGCATTCCCAAGAGCCTTTGTCTGCTGCTATGTTCAAGCCTGGTCTAGGATTTTAGGGGTTAAAAATATCTATCTTGCTACAGCTAGTCAGACTGTCTCAGTAGCCTAGTGGTAGGTCCTTTCTCTGACAGGTGGGAGATTCAGATTATATTTTCAGTGATTCTGTTACAGCTTGCCCCGTGCTTGCTGCCACCTACCACGCATCTCTCTCCAGATGCCCCATGGACTGACAATTAAATCACAGCACTGATGATGGCTCCCTGGGAAGATGTCCTATTCTCAGTGGTCCCAAGGAGTACTGTACCACATGAGATGGTGGGGAGGGTGAGAGCGGAGAGAGATCATAGGAGGGAAAAATGGAGTGATGCAGTAGTTCTCAGGGTACCAAAAAGCATCCTTGCTTACATAAACACACCTTATCTATCGAAGAAATGAAGTAATGGCAAACTCAAATCAGGGTGTAAAAATAAACATAAAAGCCATCCACAGATTGCTGATTGTACTTAAACAGTTGCCTCAGTGCAAATTTTCCATACTAAATTGACTTATATGCAGTGTTCTCTGTCTCTTGGATTATATTTTACCCTTTTACATGTTAGTGAATTGTACTTTCATGTGGGAAACTTATGCAGCAGTCTGTTCTTGCTGGTAAAATGGCAAGACTCCCACCGGTTTCATTCAAAGGTTCAGGCTGTTAATGATGAATCAATCAATCAGTCAATATATGAGAAGCTGCAGAGAGAAGAGCCAAAACTGGTCTCAAAATTCAGTGAGCTCATGTGTTCTCATGCTATTTTATCAGCTGAATCCGATCTGCTCTCTGGAGTACTGAGGAAAGATGCATATCTAGGACACTTGGGGTAGGTGTGTTTGGTAAATGCTGTCACTTTGCTATCTCACTGCAGTTCCTGTATGCGAAAAGATTCAGAAGAGCTCAATACAATGGGGTGGTGCTGGCTGGGCGCTAGGGCTAGAGTGAAGAGAGCAAGGATGCACCAGACCAGCAGAGGTCAAGGGGCCAGGCATTGCTAACACACAAGGCAAAGAACATTTGGCAAATATTTAGGCCTATACTTGCAGTTGCCTGCACCAGTCCTTTGCCCTCAATCATCCTCCTGGTCATTTACATAAGTGTGAAAACAAAATCACAATTGTGCAGACTATATTTAGGAGGAGAGACCTACGACCTTTCTCCTCCTTCTTCCAGGAAGCACTGTGGAAGTTCACTTAGCCCATTTGTTTTTTATGGCTGGGTGCTAAAAGTATATTGCAGATCATATTATGCTACCAGCAAATGCTGGACACATTTACCCCCATAGTCTATGTTATGGGAAGGAGTGAAGGAGAAATGCTGACTGCCACATTTCTCTGAGAAGATCTATTGGCAATTCTCAAGTTGTTTCTTTCTTTTTTTTTCTTTTCTTTTCTTTTTTTTTTTTTATAACAAAGACCTTCAAAATTATGTTGTGTACTAATTACATCGAAGCAGTCCATAAAGTTTGAGGAAGAAATGCACAATAAATGTTTGTTTACTCTGTAACTGTAAAAGTTTCACCAGATCTGCTCCATTTTCTACCTAAATAGAAGAGTAAAGCAGTAATAGATACTGCGAAAAAGTGGATGAAGTATTTATAACAGAAAAACACAACATTGCTCAATAATGCAGGAATGCTTAAAACTAAACAAAAATAACTGAAACACTGGAAAGGTTTATTGGAAGTACACTTGAAATGGGTGTGCTTAAAAAAGTAGTTTAATGAATGGAGCATGTTATAGCTGACTGAAGCACATCTATATTGTTTTCTATCTGCAGGTTTACTGGTATGCAGAAAAGCTTGTAGTCTTTAATATTTAAAGATCAGAAGGCAAGAAGCTTCAAAAAAAAAAAAAAAAAAAAAAAAGAGAGGAAAAAAAGACTACAGAAAGCTATACAGCATTCAGTATCATAGTGGGTGTTGTATCTGCTGTTTTCCCAGTCTAAAATCCTACACATCCGAGGCCAGAATTCTTAATCAGAAGCTGCTGTAACCAGATAAATGCCAGTTCAGTGCATTCTAGCGATGCTGCTCGATGAATGAAATACTGTTTGTTTTGATCATGGCCTTATGAACTTCCCAGTTTAAATCAGTCTTGGGATTTGAGGCTGTATATGTTCACAGTTCTGGTACAAAAGAAATACACTTGCTTTATTATTGCCTTGCTACTCTCCAGAAGAGAAGAATGGCCTTTGTTCTGTATATACCAGCAGTNACATAGAAAGGGGAAGATTTATGGGAATTAAGATCAAGCCTCAGGAAACTTGGATGTAGTGGCAAGCTCAGCAGTAGGCTTCCTATGAGATCCCAGTGATTCTTCAGCCAAAGCATGACAAGTGTGGACACTTTTTCTGGGCTTAAACACTCTTTACATTGCTATTGAATGATTTCTCCCTGTGCCAGCAGCAGCAACTCTTACCTCAGCCACCACCAAGAGCTTACTGATAAAGAACTGCAAGCAAGAAAGGCCAGCTGGCGAGCAGGAACATCAGGAAGGGACTAAGGCCTAAGAAGAGGGAACTGGCAGGGGCCTCTAAAACTGGTGCAGAAGGTCCTCAGGCTCCCCATCTGGTTAGCCTGCAGCCTTCTGGGAAATACATTCTGCCCACATAGGGTATGGAGGGAACTGGAAAGGCCAGCATTTTCTGGTGTAAGGAAATCCCCCTTTGGGGAGTGTATGCACAAGAATGGTGACATAGCCTCTGCACCTCAGATAAAACAGGAGAACAATTATTTTCCTACTTCGGCTACGTATTAATCTTGAAAGACTTTCCAGGCAGAAGGTGCTGAGTATATGTAAAGTCTTGTTGCAATTAAGTAGGATTTTTTTACGGAATAAAGTAAAAACCTGTGATGTGAGGCATCTATACTCCTTCAATGAGCAGTGGAGAACAGAGTTTAGGTTTTCCAAAGACATGTTTACATGTTGTTCTCTAAAAGGCCTTATTTCTATTAGATGATTATATAAAAAAATAGATTAGACTTTTATAATGTAGATTTTTACATATATAGTAAGCTGGGTTGAAATTAATCCTATCCTGCGTTCCAGAAATCAGGGCATTTTTTTCCCAGAGTTTTGGACCCTATTGACCTTCAAATTGTGACAAGTTAACCTTGTCAGTGCTCTGACAACTGAATCAAACCTGGAGGTATTCAACACCTGAACATTCACTTTATTAATATGCAGAAGTTTGAAAGTACAAAGAAAGTGTGGCTGAACTGTATGACTGAGATAATTAAGAGATCAGCCTCCTTCTTTCTTCTGTTGTTCCTTAAGAACTTAAAGAATTGACTAATTTGTTTCAGTTTGCTGAGAGTCAGTAATTCAGCAGTATGCTATATAATGATTAATATGCAGGAGATTCAGAAATCAATGACAGTGTAAAACTTTAAAAAGTTAGTGAATTATTTAGAACTCTCTCATAACTGAGCATGTTTCCAGGCATGTTTTTGAGTAGCTCAGTGTATTTGGAGACCTAGATATTTTTCTCGTACAGGCACTGCTATTATTTCTTTATCTGCCTAAAAGTCTAGTTAGCTGCAGCTAAGGGTGCAGGCAGAAGATTTAACATAGATGAGTCATGATGGCTTAACAAGTTACCACCTGTCTCCTCAGCTGACATCACTCTCAATCACTGTTTTTTTCCCCCTGAAGACAAGGCAAAATGCATGAGACTCAGCCTCATTCATAATTGCTTAAGCTCAGAAACAGAGCTCTTCAGGCAATCTCAGAGCACGCACACATGTAGATACAGTGGCTTAGTAAATACATAATGGTTTTAATGAGCTTCTGTAACTCAAGCCAATCCAACGGCCTTACTCCAGTACAGTCTGGCATTCTACTTCAGTAATTTAGTTTTTCACATCTGCTCTGCTAGCTTTCATCCTGCTTTTCTTTAAGCAAAGACAATATCAAACTGTCCTTGATACAGCAGTGTTGTTCTAGACATATGCTCATTTCTCATCCTGTTCAGAAGGAGGCATAAGAAGGGAAAGAACCCCAATATCAGCAACTGCAGCTAAATTAGATACAGTTACACTTACATAATGCTTTGTACTTGCTGTTTTATCCTCCATTTTTTTTGAAACCTCTCTTGCCACAAGCACATTTTGCCCAGTATAAGCAGCTTTTTTGCTAAGAAATGTATTGGCATAATTTATGAAAGTATTTCTGCATCACAAAAGCTACCATAGACTGACTCTTGGTAAATAAAACAGAACTTATGGTCAGCTTTTCTAAAGAGCTCAGCACGTAATAGCTCACATCAGTGTGTGCTTTTGAAAGCTGGATTGCATTAAGGTGTTTTTATGGGATCAAGGTTTGAAATAACTCAAAGCCAGTATTTATTCTGGAGGTGCCTTAGCTCAAGAATAGAGATCTTGGCTCTTCCAGGGAGGAAAGAAAAAGCACGCAGGGCAAGCAGGAAAGAAAAAGGGGAGATTGCACTTTTTCTCCTATATACTTTATGTTTTTTACACATATACCTGAAGGATGCAGAGAAAAAAGCAGAGCGGGTCTGCTTTGTCAGGAAGCAGCTGATCCAAGATAAAGCAGTTTACGCAATCTTTTTTACATCAAGACTCTTGAGGAAGTCATGTCCTTGCCTTAGACACAGCATTTTCTACTACTGTGAAAATAGTTACCTCCTACCACTTGATCAGAGATCTGTCTCAGTCCCTAAACAAGAAATCAGTCATCCCTTTGTGGAACAGCAGAAAAAAAAAAAAAAAAAAAAAAGGGGGGGGGGGGNGAATTAATTGCTGAAGATTTGGTACATATTCACATATTCCCACCTGTTCCTACTCGAGGGGTTGTGAAACACCACAAAGCTTTTTGGTTTGTTTGTATGTTTTGTAAAATAACATATTTTTCTGTACTGTATTTGCCCTGTTTACCTCATAGTCCTACCAGCTTTGCATACATGAGATTTATCATGACCATTTTCGTTTTGATCTAGACTTCCAAAAGGACACAGTTAATAACTGGGTAACGTGACACTATCAGTGCTGCTTGTTGCTGTAGTAACAAAGTAGGTTATATACCTTCAAGAATCACTGCTACAGAACTTCTTATTTCTCTAATAGGATGATAAAAAAAAAAAAAAANNNTAAAAAAATTTTTTTTTTCTTAAAAAGAAAGAAAAAAAAAAAAAAAAAAAAAAAAGAGTTAAAAGACCCTTTTGATTACATCTATCACTTTCTATTGCAAAGCTGTAAAAAATAAAATAAAATAAAATAGAACTTTAACATTCCCTCTGGAATAAAAATATGAGAAAGTAGAGCTTTCTCCATTGTACCAGGCTGAATGACGGTCTGAACTGTAAATCCCAGTGACATGGACATATACTGCTGGGCTCAGTTTCTTGTTGGGACAATAATGAATAATTTCAATGAAGCCTACAGAGTTACGCTGACATTTTTCTGAGGGAGGAAACAACTCTCATTTGTGAAGTTGTATCAGCTGCCTACCCCTTGGCTAACCCAACACAGTGGTGGATACAAACTTCTGCTTTAACTGGAGCTTTGTTAATCAAGACGACCATCTTCCTTTCATTTCTACTGCATACATGGTAAAACTGGACAATCAAGAAGATTCCCACCCTTGAAATTTGCAGACTCAACTTCTTCCAAAGTACTTACTATAGTGAGGCCAACTCCTTTTCTCCCTTCACAAATGATTTTAAAACACCAATTAAAAGTATCTATCATTCTAATACTTGACTATTTGAATCCCAAATGTCTGCATCATTAAGAATCTGGAAGATCATTTTAATTAAACTCAGAATTGATGTTGTTTGATTGTTCTTTATAGAAGAAACTTATAGAAGCTCCAAACAAAGGAGAAAGCATACATGATGGCAAAAGCACTTTGCATTTCAAAAATTCCTGGTGGATAATAGTGGGAGCAGGAAAGAAATGTGGCTGTTTAGCAAACAGGTTGCAGTTGACAGGGTTCAATATTCATCTGAAGGAAAATGAGACTTCATGAATCAAATTCTAGTGGAGCTCTGGGACCACCCCGCACAAGAGATGGAACATTCTAGAGCTAGGAACGAACTCACTGGGGATTTTCCACTGCTTCAAAGGAGTTCCTCCTTTCTCCTGCTGGTGGATCCTGGCTCCCCCTCGCTGCACCCCATATCTGGGTCTGGCAAACAGGGTGCGTTGCCCAACTCTACCGGGAACCTTCTGTCTGGGGAGCGTGGCAGTCAGGACTGAGTCTGCACTGCAGCTGGCACAGAGTTACTGAGCTGGTGCTAAACTTGCCAGTGCAAGCACAGACGGCTGCAGGTCTGTAGCACACACAGAGCCGTGTGAGAAGCTGGGTAGCCCCTGAAGCAGCTAATCTATAGCGAGGCTCAGGCAGACCAGAGCTGCCCCACTACAACTCCTAGGCTGTCTCAGCTCTGTATCTAGCAGTTGTATTTCAGAGCATTGCAAACATGACCAAAATGTTTGCAGAACTGAGGGACTTGCAAGATTACAACAGAAGGAAAAATCTTGTTGTTTATGAGGGATATCTAGAGCCATTTGGCTTCTTTTCCTTCTCTTCCTTTCCTCTTTATTTTCTCATGTGGTTGCAACTACTGTTGGCTGGTGACCTTCATCTTTTTTTTTTTTTTTTTTTCTGTTCCGCCCTATTATCACCAAGTCCCACTATTAGATTTTTATTCCACTTCTATCACATAGTATGTGTACAATATTTGAAAACAATTTTGAAAATTGTAGTGTCCTGTTTGTGCAGTCCTCATTTTCTTAGGCTGCATTATCTTTTGCTGTAAGATATCAGGCTTCTCACATCTCACCACTTGCTGAGCCAAAAATGAGTTACGAAAGGCCATTAAAGATTTGACAGAAGTAAGTCATGCACCCACACCAGCCTATTGGCCATTTCAGGAGATCAGATTAGTTTCAAGTTCTTTGGATTGGCTTTTCTACATTCTGTGTTCAGGATTTTCGTACAGGGCTCTCAATCTACTTTTGGAGCATTTTCTAATATGCTGACATATCTATGGTTTTACATCACCAGGATGAAAACTCTGATTGCACTGGAGTTAATGGGAGTTTTGCTTCAAAGAGCATGTACATTAATGCCAAGTGCTGCTTTAAGGGCAGAAACTTCTCCAATGTGCAGCATTGTCTGTGTAACGGTTCCCATGGATAAGTAAGCACTGAAAGTTTTCACCTGGCATGCAGAGCAGCAAAGCACGGACAGCCTGTGCTCACAGGCAAGTCTGGCAAAGCTGCCTTCCAGAAAGGCAGCGTGTGAGATCAGGCACCAGACTGTTGCTGCAACTTTATTTATACGAACCTTCACCCACAATGTGTGGTAACTCTGATCAGGATTCAGAAAGATTGGCAATGACTCTAAGTTTAGTTTTGAATTTGAAGATTCTAAATCAGCTTAGATGATACCAAGAACTCACTTAACATGTCTAAAAAAACCTCAAAAGTCATATTCTTGTTGCTGAATTGACCTGTTCTCAACTGAAACGGAACTGTTTCTGGAAAAGTAATGTTAACAGATAATATTTCTTTCTATATTTAGCCATCAACTTTCACTAAAATTTAATAATTTAAACAATCACCTCAAGATGATTTGTGGAACGTAGGCAAAACTTATGCACAGCCACTGAAGCACAAAAATGGTCATTTACAAAATTCAGATTTAGAAATCTTCCAACAACAGTCTGTATCATTAATCTTTGATGCCTAACACTTAGAAATCTAAAAGAATTACTGATGACTATTCAGAATACTTGCATGAGATGTTCTCAACAACATTAAGTATGCTAGAGGGAAGTGTAATCACTCCATAGTTAAAAAGCAGGAATGAAGTTTCAATCTTAACGGAATTAGAAGTTTTCCTGTCTGCAGAACATACAAGTGAATACCTCCAAGTGCAGCTCAATCTCTTGTGGTTACTCTTAATATTTTTAATACTGACTAAATCAGGAACTGATTAATTCCCTTACAGGAAATAATTGATTTTAATGAGAAGTGGGCTCAAGAAGACTGTCAAAACTTTGGTTAAAATCATATATTTGGTGTAAAATCTGGATGTAAAATTCACCCAAAAGCTGGAGTAAGTGCAGTTCTGTCTCTGAGGGGTTAGTCAAATCCAGCTTTGCCCCAGCCATTTCTTCTAGATCAACACCTACCCCCTCTAGAGCTTCAGCAGCCACAGCTTTGCCTACAGCTTATTTCTGCAAGGGGACCTTGGGCTAGGTACTTCATATTAAAAATACCCTAGCTTTATAATAAAGAGCTAAAAGCATATTGGTGTGGAACAAGGCACAGAGGGTGCAACAGGAACATTCTGGTTAAGATCAGAAATACGGTTCTGAAGCAACTCCAGCTGTTCCTACCACTACACTTCGATCAACTTCACAGAGACCTCTGCTTGAGTTTCCAGATTGAACTAAGTAGGAATATGAGCCCCATGAATGCTCCTAATGTAACTTATTGGCATCCAGCCACAGGACCAAACTACAGACAATTCAAACAAAATCCTGAAATACGACACAGAGGTCAGGTCCTCAGCACTAACTACTTTGCTTTGAAATTTACTCCTGCTGATTTACTCTTGCTGATGTAGATATAGCCTTAACTTTAAGCCACATCCTGCAGTCCTTACTTACAGAAAGCTATTAAAATAGATGAGAAACCGATCTAAATAACGACTTATATCTGTGTTTGTGGATGCCCCATCCCTGGATGTGTTCAAGGCCAGGCTGGGTGGGTTCCTGGGCAGTTTGATCTAGTGAGCTAGTGGCTGGCAGCCCTGCCCACAGCAGGGGGGTGGAACAAGATGATCTTTGAGGTCCCTTCCAACCCAAGCCATTCTATGATTCTATCTGCGTTTCAAATTATTTCCCTAAAAGGGGTCTGTCAATTGGTGTAAATAAGCTCCCAAACAAACTTAGCTTTCAAACAAACAAAGCTAAGCATAAATTCTCCTTTCCCAATCACAATCCATCAACCAACCAAGAATTAGACTAATTAATTACCTGAAATTCTTCTGCTCACTATATGGGGATTTCCTGGACAGCATAAGCCAAAGTCTGCTTTTATTTTTGGAGTATGCTCTTTTTTCATGCCTTGAACCTCACCTGCAAATCAAATGGCTGCCAGCAATGCCTAAATCTAAAGAAAAACCTCTGTACAATAAACTGACACATAGCATTGTAACTTCTGCATGCTCAGCGTTCTCTAGCAAAAGAACCCTCCTGCTAGGTGGGACTGACAGTCAGCAGTTACAAGTCTGCTACTTCTCCAGGTGTAATTAGCAAGGAATTAAACCTACCTTAAACCCACCTGCAAGCCCCAGAAGAAAACAGAGTAGTAGACTGTGGCAGGCAAGGTGGGATTTTCCAGGGGGAGCTGGAGTCTGTTTTTTTTTTTGTTGTTGTTGTTTTGTTGTTGTTGTGTTTTGTTTTTGTGAAGGTTTGATGCTGTGTGCTGAAGCTTGTCCCTCTCCCTCTAGTTTAACAGGGATTGTCAATGGATCTTGCCTTTAGACAATTTTCTGGTCCAAATCCTTGAGATCTGATCTCCCCAAAAATTAAAGATATTGGTACTGCTGTAGAGTGAGTTTAATCCCTGTGGGATGCAGCTGCCTGGGTGGCTTTCAGGCCTGGCCTCCCTTCACGAACATATGAGTAGAAGTGAGCTGCTTCTCTCTGATGTGAGGCACATGCAGATAAAGCTCTAAAGAAACAATTAATTGACTCCTAATTAAATTCCTACACCCTTTCACTGCTAGCAGAGGAGTACTAGCTACATAGCCTACAGGCCTGTATGGGCTCACAGATGTGGCGTTGAAGAGGTGAATCTGAAGCTTCATTGTTATATGTTTTCCCCAGAGTTTACCTCAAGTGGTTATTTATTTTCTTTTTCTTGAAATTTCAACCTAAGGCTCTGCCACTGGGGCAATGTATGTATGTGTGTGATGCTATAACTTCAGAACTCTTTTTTGGTGAGACTTGCAGCTGAATCACTCCTATTTCTGTACTCACACCAGGCTGTGGCTGCATCCCTCACATCTTCCCTTGTCACAGCTATCAGTTCTCAGGCACCTGCTCCTGAAACTTCATGTGCCAGGGTGCTGTGGCTGTGAGGGCCTCAGCGCTGCTGGAGCTGCAGGAGCTCAAAAAAAAAAAGGAAGATGTTTTCATAACTCAACAGCCCTGTCCTGAGCATTGGCTGTAGGGGACAATGTCCAACCCTGTGCTGGTCTGCTGTCACCTGCTCGCTGCCTTAGGGACTCAAAAGTGGTGGGTCCACTGTGTACTGTACCACCATTTTGTCTGGGTGCTACACTCAAGACCTAGGAGGAGTGACAGCAAAAGAAGCTCTTTGGGGCTTTCATAAGGGACCATATGCCCTCCCCTGTGTCCAGGCCCTCACTGTCCCTCCCTGAAGCCCAAATCCAGGCCAAATGGACATGCAGGGCTTCCCCTGTTTGCCTCACCCAGAACCCTGCCCTTAGCCACCATGCTGATGCACAGAGAGCATGAAGCTGCCACCAAGCCTGGGTGTTTGTTGCACCCAGAGGCGGCTGCTGCCAGCATGAGGTAGGACCTCTCGTTTGGGACCTTGTTCAGCCTCTGGGCCTAATGCCAGGGAGACTGAAGCCATGCTTCCAGTTTCTAGCAAAGCCTGATTTCTGTTTCGTAAGGTGCTGGCTGTGCTGCAACACATTTTGGGAGCCACTTAAATTGTCTAATGAAGCAATCTGCTTTACTTTCCACAGAAAGTGTATTTTAATTTCAAACGGAAAATGAAGGTTTATCGGAAAACAGCACATCAGTGGGTGTGCAGCAGCTGTTTGTGTAAAACCTCCCCATTTCCCCAGATTGGAGGACACCTTATCAGCAGCTGGGCCCCCGTGGCCTGAAAAGGATGATGCAGCCATGCAGGCCGTGCCTGTGTTTTCTCAGCCTTCTCCATCCCAATCTGTGACTAATAGAAGTATTTTGCTATTTATCATCCAATAAATGCCTGCTAGCTTCTAAACGGACTCACTTTAAATCTGGCAAAGGCAGCAGCATTTATTTTTGGCTGCCCAAATTCCATTTCCGTGTGTTATTTGTGTAACCAGACCGACGCATTCATATTTGCTGCCGGTTCCTGAGCGCTCTGACAAAATGGGGTAATATCTTTATTGTTTCCAGAAAGCTTGTTGTTGTTGACAATTACTGTCCTGGATTTTTAAGCCTCTCAAGTGTATAGTGGAATGAAATTACTGTACTTAAAAACAATTTACTTATTAAAAAAATGCCACATTCTTTGAATTAAGTCTATCCCTTATATAACAGTATGTTTTTTCTTAAAAAAAAAAAAAATTAGTCTACCACAATTTAACCCCATTGTCTGGAGGAGTATTGTCATATGGAAATCTACTTGTTCTAAACAGCAAATGAAGATAATTATATGGTAGTGGCTAACTGAGAAAGGAGAGGGGACATACATTCTTTTCCAGAGAACAGATCTTCCAACTGAAGTCTGCCCAAAGGCTTAAGAAGCCACCAAAAGCCTTCAAAACAAGGTAGTGAAAGATCGCATGAGTTCTGGCCCTGGATCTCACAAAACTGAGCACACACTTTGTAATGAATTTTTTTTGTTTTCTGGAATTCTAGCTCAAAGCTTAACATGTGGAGGACACATCTGTTTTCATGGAAAGTGATGACCAATCAAAGGAGGAGTAGACTGTCCAGACTAATGAAAGGCTGGCAGTCAAGTAATTTTAGCATTCATAACTTGTAAATTGATTTAAATCTCACCTGGATTTCTCTTTCTCCCCTCTCCCATGAGGGCCAGAAACATTTTAACACTGAAATATTTAGAGACTCAAATAGACAAGGGCTTTAAAGCAAAGCAAATAGCCTTGTTTCCAAATAAAATTGTACTGACAAATCTATTTTACCACAGCATAATGGTAATGAATGTGTCTAGACAAGACTGGACTGAATTTAGAAGCAAACTTCTATAATTACTATGAAAATCATATTTAGGTACCTAAATTAATACTGTTTTGTTAAACTACAAAGAAGTCATGTTGGAGGAATTAACAAACACAGCTGTTATTTACGGTCTACAAGTACTCAGTTTCACTTGTTCTAAGTTGTGTTGGGGGGGGAGGGGGTTGGGCAGTTTTTCCTCTTTTTTCCTCATCATGTGAAGCTTTTTTAGCGACTTGGCTGCAGTGATGATTGATTATGGAGGCCACCACTTAAAGCAGTTAACTAGTGATGGATGATGCAGGTACTGAGAGGCCATTAGTTTTTTGGTGGAAGGGAGAGCACAGTATAGGTGTGAGAAGAATGAATAAATAATGTGCGGAGTTAAAAAGTGTAGAATTAATTATGTTTTTTTTTTTTTTTGTAATATAACAAACCTCACTATTGTTATTGCTCAACTGTGCATAAAGCATGTTCCTAAATAAAGTGTACAGTATTAATTTAAAACATACACAGACGCAAACACACACACTTACTAATCCCACGATAAAGCAGTTTAGAATGTAAGTTTATGGTTAACTGCTTTATACCTGTGGAAAATAGATATTGTCTCTAGATATTCCTGAACTTATATTATCCAAAATGCTTCAGTCTACACCTAATTAAGCAGATGAATAAATCCCATTGAAGTCAAAGAAGCTACTGATGTGATTAAAGGAGATAGATGTTTAAAATCTTCTTGGAATTTAGATCCAAAAGCTTAACTACATCCACATTCTGCAATGCTTCTAGGCAGCTTTAGTCGCTTGCTTAAATCAATAGGATTAGATGTTTGCTTGAAGTTAGCCATGAATTTATATGCTGTGCTAAATAGGAAAGTGTTCATGTAATGGATTAGCTGTGGTTGAAATTTTCTAATTATTATCTAGGAATGTTTTTGAGGAACTGAAATATGTTCATTGTTCCATTAACTTTAAAACAACTTATAGACAAAATTAAGTATCTTCAGTTCTATCTTCATCTCATTACCTCACCTTCTGTCATATTCTTTCAATGAAAAAAAGTCATGGAACAGGAAAGGAATTCCTTTTCCAATCCAGGGGTGACAGAGGAAGGGAGTATTAAGTTCTAAGTTCGTGATTTTAGAAAGAGCTGAAAATTTTCAAACTAAGAAATTGTATGCAACAATACGTTAATGTTTTCATGCTTTTCTAACTGGGCAAGCTGAACACAAGACTTGTAGAAGGTTTTTAATTAAGATCTCTGAGGTCACTTTTTGCTGACATGAATGACCGTAACTTTATTCAACTTTCAACTTTTTTTTTTTTTTTCCACTGCTATAAGATGAATTGGTACCCCAGATCTAAGTGCAAGAGACAAAACAAACAAACAAAACAAAACCAACCAACCAACCAAAAAAAACAAGCCAGCATTTGTATTAAGAAACATTTTTATTAACAAAACAGTAAATTCCACTTGCTTAGCATTTCCAATAATGAATAAATTGGCCTTGCAACAAATAAAAAAATCGTAAATATCTATCACAGAAAGCACTATAAGGTTAGGGGCATTGGGCCTCTCTTCGATGTCTTAGGGTTTAAAGTTTCACACATTATTTAGTGTTTTGTTAAAAAAGGCAACACAATACAGTCATAGAAATGAAGCCATCTCAGTCAAACAAATTAGATTACTATAGAGAAAGGATCCAATTTTATGTTAGGTAGTTGTTTTATGTCTGTTTGTTGTTGCTGCTGTTTTAAACACAAAGGAATACTAAATCCACTTGCTGGCACTTCTGATACATCCATATTTGTTTTTTGTTATATTACAAAATTAAAGAGGAAAAAAGGAGAACCTTCAGAAACAGTATTAAAATTGTGTTTGTTTCTTATGGTAGTAGCAGATCTTTTTTTCCCTTGATGTACGGATTTAGTTAAAGGTTAATCTACCAGACTGCCTGGAAGTTGACCTAACCATGCTATTTCATTAATGCAATCAATACCAAGCAGAAAAGACCATTTCATCGCACCCAGACCATATTCTGTCATGTCCAATCTCCTGTCAACAGTTTATTCTTGTTGTTCCATATATCTTTAAGCACTGAAATCTTTCAATACTGACCACCACCCGGCTTTCAAATACTTTACTGCCTCCAGCTCAAGTCTCTTGCTTCAAGCAATGACTGTCAGTATACCTGACCCCGCCTTTTCCTGAGTACAGCTGTCTTGTAAAGGTGGAAGAAATTATGAATGCCATAGATGAACAACCATCTAAGAAATGAGTTTTGGATGGATTCCGTGAACCTGTTCTCATTTCTCTAAAAAAAAAAAAAAAGAGAAAAAGAAAAAAAAGAAAACATTTCATAAATACAACATAACACACCTTGATGTGGTTGGCAGCCTTCAAAAGAGGCATTTTCATATCAGCTACATGTATTTTTAAAGTGCTCTGACTCCCAGATAGATAGCTGTACCAGTCTCCAGCATTTTTTATCAGCTACAGTGAGTAACACAAAACAAAATGTTTTCTGCCTGCTGTTTAAAGCTAATTTTATATTCCTTCTTCCTGTCTGTAAAGTGTGAACATCTATATTCCCTCCCAGGAGGCCTTTCAATGATTTGGTTGATTTCTATTGAACTACCCTCTTTCTGTCTAACATATTCCCTTTTAACTTCCATGTAAATAAAATGTTATACTATGATTTATTGCTGTGAACCTAACAAAACAATACTAGAAAAAAAAAACCTCTTTAACATGTAAATTATAGCATTATATTGAATACTTTTAACTAAAATGCATTAATGTTTTATATATGCAAGAAAAACTATTATTTTAAAACATGATGAACTTATATTTGGTTATGATGCCTTGCAATACTACACAATCAGCTAAAAATATGTTTTTTATGTGCCAAAATGTCGACCACTGAAAAATACTATCATGCACCTTCCTTTTTGGAGAAAGGGGTAAATTCTGCAGTAGATTCACCCTGGATAATTAAAATGGGTCTTTTTAAGATCGTTTACCATTCAATGCTGTAGTCACTGTAGTAATTCGTAAAACTGAATGCCAGATCAACACTATGTGATGCTTCCTAAGATTCTCAAGAAACTCATCGCTCTCATAATTTTGTAAGAAGAGGTTCCTGTAAGGCAAACCATGCTCTCCAATAGTGAAGCTCTGACTGGAAGCCAAAGGCCAGTTTAAGTCACTAAATATTTAGATAATTAATGAAAGTATATTTCTAGGAAAATTGGCTGTTCTGATCAACTTCATTGATGCATATCAGGAGCAAGAAATGGGGATAGGAGGGAAAAGAGAAGTTACAATAGATATATATTTTTGCTTTCTAGTCCACTTCTTTCATACAAACTACAAGAACTTCATTGCAACAGAATAGAGGCTGTACAGGTAAGAAAAAAATTAGCTGACTCTTATATACATTCATACACATCCCCCTTAGTATAACCACTACACTGTAAATTAAAAAAAAAAAAAGTCTGTGACAATTTATAATGGCTGCAAAAAAAATGAAGTATGTCTGTTGCTCCAGATGTCATAAAACTCTCTATACCTAGCAACACTTATAACATTGAGTTTACCAAAAATGGCTGAAGAGCAGATATAGTTTGCATTTTCTATACAACAGGCTATAAAACATCACTTATCACAGTCCAGAAAGCACATATAGATGTGTTTTTATATAAACATATGTAATAACATATTAAGCGTGCATGAAAATTTCCCAATGATTGCATCTATGCCCTCTTGTTTCCTTTTCTTTCTTTTTTTTTTTTTTTTTTTTTTTTNCCTTTTTTTTTTTTTTTTTTTTTTTTTGTGTGTGGAAATGTGCCTTATATTCCAGATTTTTTTTTGTTTTTGAAAATAAGGCCTCCGTACTATTTTCCTCACAACCAGAAAGGGGCTTTTTGAAAGTATTTCTACATAAGTCTTCAGAAAAGCCAGCACTTTGTTTCAAATGCAAGTTTCCAATCACTGCTTCACTGCACCAGACGGCAAACTATGTTTGCTTGTTGAGTCACCATATATAATGACAGTCTTCTCTGACAATAAGACTAACTTACTTCTCAAGAAAGCACTAGCACTTTGGCTAAATCCAGAATCATAGGTAGCTTCTTTTTTCTGTTTTTTTTTTTTTTCCTGTTTTGTTTTGTTTTTAAATTTTTTTTTTTTTGTTTCATATTGTGCCTCGATGTTGTAGTAATACTCCTTGCTTTATGAATGCGTGGTGCCATCATTGTCTTTCAGAACTGTTCCAGCAACATAAAGACAGGCAGAGTAAATGAAAACACTGTGGATGTTAGGGAATTTATCAGCTCCCGTTTCTGAAAAACAAGAGCATGAAATGCTTGTTTTTAAAAACAGTCTTTCCTTTCTGATTGCATTCCCTGTCTTTTTGTTTGTTTTTGAATGTGCTTCATAAAAAGTAAAGTAAATAAGTTTGTATTATGTCTCAGATAAAATGAAGACTATTTCTATACAAGCGTTCTTTTAGGTGTTGAGATCAGACATAGTACTCCTTATCCTTATTTTTCTTGTTTTTGTTGGAACTTTTAGCACTGTTGGGCTGTTTTTCCTTGATGACAGCCCCATTGGATTGTGCTGAGTTACTGATGTAGTTTCGACTCTCATCTACATGATACGATCCTTCATCTCGGTTCCTGTACTTGTACATGGCATACAGGAGAATGAGGATACACAGCGCTGCTGCTGCCACGATCCCAACTACCATGCCTGTTGTGCTGCTGGATTCACGAATCACCTCGGACGAGCCAGGATACTCCCTTCCTCCTCCTGCCCTGGTAGGATTTGCTGTGGGTAGATAATGAAATAAGGGAGAGGTTATTATTGAGTTTGCACATTGAGGAGTTAGTCATATCTACCTGCTACTACCATGCATCTTTCTAATTGCACTCACTAGGTCAGGACTGCTTGCCAATGTACCCTACTCTACCAGTCCTGAAACATTCAGGTTTGCAGCCCCTTTCATTTTCATGTCTGTTAGTGTGAGCAGACAGGCTTTTAAACAAGGAAAAGGACAGCAAGGAAAATCTGATTTTAGCCTTCAAAAGTATCATTTCTCCAAGTATTGTTATTAAGCAAAGAATAAGGTATGCTACAATTTAAATGCCAGAACACTGACATCTGGGAAGAAAGGATCTCTCCCTCTTCCTTTTTTTTTGTAAAGAACAGAAAATGACACTTTCGTAGTTATTATGAGAACAGTAATAGTGAGAATAAGACAGACTAGCAAACAGTATGTGGGAAAAAAATCAAAAGTCCCCATAATAGTAAATGATAGCAGCCAATAAGCTGGATACAAATGAAGTATCCTCAGTTATTCTTTAGCCTTCCCTCAACAAGCTTCTCAACTTCTCCTTTTCTTCTAACATTTTTTAAAATTAATTATATTTATACTTTTATTTCTTTTGAATGCTTTCAACTCTACCTTCTCTTTTGTCATTCAGTGTTCCTTCAAGCAACTCTATGCCCAGAAAAAACCTTCTTAAATTACACAGAGCAAGGGCTCAGCCTTCTAAAAATGCACCTAACAGGCCAGATTCTGTTCTTTTCAGTTGTGATATGAACTGAACTGACCTGTGTCTTCAGACTGTGAAGTCTTCTCGATAGGAACTATCGTGTTGTCTAGCACATTTTATCCCCCTGCACAGCCATGTGGAATGAAAACTAATTCCAGAAGGAATTTTGAGGTTAAATGCCCACAGCACACACAATGCTTATGCACCTCCCGCAATCTCCTTTCTTTATTTCATTTAGCAGAAGAGGAGGAAGATCTTTGTATAGAATATCTTTGAGTGGCAATAGGTGAGATACATCTTCGGTGAAGTGTTACAGACAACAAGTGACCTGGGTCTGTGCAACGTTCCTCTAATTACACCAGAATTTCCAAAAACCTGAGAGGCTGTTTACCCTAGCACTACCAGCCTTGGCTGCGCTCAGGAGCAAGAAAAGAGCAGTGAGTGAACCAAGGCTTCCCTCTGAGCAGTGCAGAACACTTTCATTAAGCATCTGCGCTGCCTTACAGAAACCACATTTTAAATCATTAGACATGGCTGAAAATGCAGTCAGTATGGTGTAAATGTTAACTAAGAGTACTGTTAAACATTGGCTTTACAATAGATCCATAACGTCAGCTTTATAAGGCCTTGCCTGATAAACCACCACTTTAGAGAAATGTGTTAGAGAAGCGTCGTGTTTAATATGGACAAAAGCACACTATGCCCCATAATCACTTTTGCACAATAGATGTAATGAGAAGATGATGATCTTAAGGATGCTCTATCAAAGGTAATGCCACACAAACTATTTACACTGATCAGACAATTGCAACAAGCTTGGAGAACCACAACTAAAAGCAGACACTACATACAGACTTTCACAATTGGTCTATGAAAAATAAAGCACAGCAAAAAAACCCAAACCCTGAAAGGAATGAAGCTGCCTCTCCACTTTGGTATTACTCATAATTTATTTATTGGTGATTTGTGTTCTTACTGTTAGAAAGCCACTTCCTGGCAGTTATCCCACATAGATTCAAAGAAGGTGACATTTTATTTGTCTGAGAGAACTGAGCCACTAGAGTAAGATTCAAGAAAACTGTCATTTGCGTCAAACAGAATCATGGAATCATAGAAATGTTAAGGTTGGAAAAGACCTCTAAAATCATCTGGTCACCAACCCATCACCACTACGCCCACTAAACCATGTCCAGTGCCACATCCACACGTTTCTTGAACACCTAGAATTGGTCTCATCTGTGACTACACAATAGATCTTGAAGTTTTGCTTCAGAAAGCTCAAGGATTTTTTTTTCTGATTTCAAGGTAGATGTTAACCTACCAAGGAATGGGGTCTGTCTCAAAGTAGTAAGTGACTGCATTAAATCCTATTTCTTCACTGACGCTATTGTAGCAAATGGAAATTCCTTTACACATACGGTGTCGTTTATTGCTTTACAAGAGAAAATGCATTGTTTCAGAATAAAGACTCCTAAGTATTTCCATAGTGAATGAAAATGAGCCAGTCTTATCTTACTGATGAGATGGTATGTAGTTTCAGGAAAAGAATTTCTGTCTGAGAAATAA